>PVJA010040231.1:0-18629 GCA_004027025.1 Myocastor coypus | reverse complement strand
GTGCTGCTCACTACCGGGTTGCGAGTACTGTAAATATCCTGGTGTTAGGGCCGGGGAGATCACTCTGTGGCACAAGTGCCTGCCTGGCAAGTGCAGGGTCCTGAGTTTGTACCCTGGTCCTGCAAAAAAAAAAAAAGAGAGGGAGGGAGGGAGGGAGAGGGAGAGAGAGGGAGAGAGAGAGAGAGAGAGAGAGAGAGAGAGAGAGAGACAGAGACAGAGAGAGAGACAGAGACAGAGACAGAGAAGAGAAAATCCTGGTGTGTGCCCGCCCGTGAGTGCACACTTGTGGGCACGCAGAGCTCACTTAGCCCATTTTTTCCTCAAGGCTCTATGGGCATTGAGTGGCGGCCCCGCCTGCTGGGTGTTTCCTGTGGGGCCCAGTTATGGAGCTCCACTGGGCGCGCTGTGCTGCTGCTGGCAGCAGGTACCAGCCTCATTCCTGCTGCTGCACCCTCCTATCTTGTAACATGAGGAAGTAAGACACTTTTTGAGCCATTCCTGCTCAGAATGTAATGCTTTTTGCTTTTTTTTTTTTTTTTTTTGCGGGACCTGCAAACCTAGACCCAGCTGGTTTGCTCGCTCTCTTCTCTGCCTTTGCACACAGGATCTGCATCAGTGGCTGTGCTTAGTTTCTTTTACCTCTGCTCGGTGATGTTCCTGTGTAGTCAGTCTCTCTGTGCCTTGTAAGTTACTACGGAAATGCCCCCGGACTGGCTACCCAGAGGGCATTGAGAGGGACAGGGCGGGAGAGGAGAAAGGCTGCTGAGTGCCTTGGTGTTGTCTCCAAGTGTCTGAGTCACTGTGCTCGTTCTGAGCTGCAGCACCTGATGCAGGTTAGGACAGCAGAGGTCGACTGGGGCCTGTGTTTTAGCCCACGGTCACGCATTCTTAAAGACACAGAAAGGGTCTGGGTGGAAGAAAGCTACTAATGGCAGGCTGGTCTGGAAACGGGAGAGAGTCCCCCCAGCCATCCGACGGCTGCTCCGATGTATTGTCCTTGGAACCTAGCCACCCTTTGCCAGCCTAGCCTAGGTACAGTAGGATTTAGGGGACATTGGAGTCTGAGCCATCGCACCATCTTAAGTTTTTTTATCATTGTTCAACATGTGAAAGCAGTACCTTCATGAATTACCATTTACTAGAAGGACTCAATTTTCGATACCTTGGTTGAGCCTGTGAGTAGCAGTGCCTAGGCGTGGCATAGTATGCCTGCGTGTTGCACATGTTCTGACTTGTGTGTTCTGTGTGCCTCTTCCAGGTGGAGGTGGAGGCAGTGTCCCTGGGATTGAGAGGATGGGTCCTGGCATTGACCGCATTGGGGGAGCCGGCATGGAGCGCATGGGTGCAGGCCTGGGCCACGGCATGGATCGTGTTGGCTCCGAGATCGAGCGCATGGGCCTGGTCATGGACCGCATGGGCTCTGTGGAGCGCATGGGCTCTGGCATTGAGCGCATGGGCCCGCTGGGCCTCGACCACATGGCGTCCAGCATTGAGCGGATGGGCCAGACCATGGAGCGGATCGGCTCCGGAGTCGACCGCATGGGTGCCGGCATGGGTTTTGGCCTGGAGCGTATGGCCGCGCCGATCGACCGTGTAGGCCAAACCATCGAGCGCATGGGCTCTGGTGTGGAGCGCATGGGCCCCGCCATCGAGCGCATGGGCCTGAGCATGGAGCGTATGGTGCCCGCAGGCATGGGGGCCGGCCTGGAGCGCATGGGCCCCGTGATGGATCGCATGGCCACCGGCCTGGAGCGCATGGGCGCCAACAACCTGGAGCGCATGGGCCTGGAGCGCATGGGCGCCAACAGCCTGGAGCGCATGGGTCTGGAGCGCATGGGCGCCAACAGCCTGGAGCGGATGGGCCCCGCCATGGGCCCGGCCCTGGGCGCTGGCATTGAGCGCATGGGCCTGGCCATGGGTGGCGGTGGCGGTGCCAGCTTTGACCGCGCCATTGAGATGGAACGAGGCAACTTTGGAGGAAGCTTCGCAGGTTCCTTTGGTGGAGCTGGAGGCCATGCTCCTGGTGTGGCCAGGAAGGCTTGCCAGATATTTGTGAGAAATGTAAGTAGTGGCTTCTCAGAAGCTCCTTGAGGTGTGGGGCATAAGGGACGAGGGAGGTGGACTGCACAGTGGTGGCAGTGGGGAGGGCAGAGGGGAGAAGGAGCTGAAGCCTGCAAGTACTTAGGCTGCTTCCCGTGGCCAGCCAAGCACAGAACAAGCTGGTCTGGTTTCCTCTCCCTTGGCTTGAGCAGCAGCGTCTTGGCATGGTGTTCTAAACAACATGCCTGTGACCGAGTTGTCTGACAGCTGGGCCTTCCTCACCCTGGTGCCCCATCCCATGTCCTGCTCCTGTGTGAGCCCACTGGAGAATAGGTAGAGGGATCCAGGGCCAGCGCGGGGTCTCCCGCAGAGGCAGATCTCCTTAACTGAGCGTGGTGCATGGTGCCCTGCAGCTGAGCACCCTGAGCCGAGGCCCTGGCCCCGGGTCCTACAGACGCTGTGCTGCTTGCGCCTTAGGACTAGGACTTGTGGAGTTGTACATTAGTCTCCTTTTTCTCCTCAGCTCCCATTTGATTTTACATGGAAGATGCTAAAAGACAAGTTCAACGAATGTGGTAAGTGTCTGGAGGAGGCTGTCCTGGTGCTGCCTGTGTCATGCCTCACGGGTGCTATGGCCCTAAGCTTCCTTCCCTGTCCATTGGCTCCAGAGGCCCAGAGGGCCCGGCTCTTGCCCTTCTGCAGATGCTCAAGCAGGTGTAGGGGCCCAGTACGTGTCTGGCGTGTTGTGCCTGTATTTCTCATGTCCCCCTTACTTTACCTCTTCTTGTTCTAGAGTTTTGGAGAGGGGATTGTGCTGATCCCATCCACAGAGTCAGGCAAAGTCACCTTCCTGAGGTCATACAGACTCTGTTAAGATGTAAAACTAGGTGCTGGGCGTGGTGGCTCACGCCTGTAATCCCAGCACTCAGGAGGCTGAGGCAGGAGGATTGGTGCGAGTTCGAGACCAGCCTGGGGTACAAAAGTGAGCTCAAGGCCAGCCTCAACTGCATAGCGAGACCCTGTCTCAAAAAGACAAAAAAAAAAAAAAAAGATGTAAAACTAAAAGCCAGGCGTGGTGGCACGCACTTGGGAGGCTGAGGCAAGAGGATCAGTGTGAGCGCAAGGCCAGCCTGAACTGCATAGCGAGACCCTGTTTTCTTAAAAGAAAAAAAAAAGCTTTGTCCTTGCCCTCTATGATGAGCTGTTGCCTCACCCCAGGCCTTGCCCAGGGGCCCGAGGTCTGGGGCTGCCGAATTGCGGCCACCGCTGCCCTCCCTGTCCCTGTCTCAGGAGTGGCTCCCAGCTTTCCATGCTGCAGCCTTTCCTTTCCACCTGGGCTTTTCCCTCTTCCTGCTGTGTGGTGTCCATATCGTGGCATAGTTGGAAAGGGTGGTTGGATCAAGCCATACCCTCATCCCGAGGGCTCAGCCCCGGGCTTCTGGTGGGCACTGTGCACGAGGCCCGCAGAGCACCACTGTGAGGTGTCCCCGGCATCGCCCTGGATGGCTGCTCTGGGGAAGCCTTGGCTCTGGAAGGCCTCTGTGCTCCTTCCCCTTAGGCCACAGTGTTGCGTCGCCCACAGTGCCTGACACAACCTGGGTGTTTGAGGGGGTGTGCCAGCTACCAGCCCCAATCTCCACGTCCTGGCTGACATTGAACAGCACAAGAGTATGCCCTGCATTGGTGATGGTTTTGTGACTCGGTGGTGATGCCTGCAAGGAGAAGCCTGTAGAGTTGGCTTCGCATGCTCCTTGCCTTTGAGGCCGCCAGAAGGCTTGCGGAGCCACTCAGGTTTGTCCTGCTAGCAGGGCAGTGGCAGCGTGGCCGAGGGTGTAGCCACCAGTTCCAGCCGCGTGCTGTGCTCCTCCCCAGGTGTGCAAGGGCTTCCGTCTTTGGAGTTGGTCGGGAAATCCTGTGGGTGGTCTGGACCAGGTGGAGCAGGCCTAAGCTGAGCTGGGGGTTTGCCTGATGCATTGGTCTATTCTTGTCTCCCGTGCCAGGCCATGTGCTGTACGCCGACATCAAGATGGAGAATGGGAAGTCCAAGGGGTGCGGTGTGGTTAAGTTTGAGTCGCCAGAGGTGGCCGAGAGAGCCTGCCGGATGATGAACGGTGTGAAGCTGAGCGGCCGGGAGATCGATGTGCGGATTGATAGAAATGCTTAAGCAGTTGCCTTTTTTAAACATCAATACCAGACCTCTGAATTTGTATTTTTTCTTGTTAACCATTTTAATTTGTTGGCTGGATGTATAAAGATGTTTAAAAAATTCAGTTGCTTTTTGGGGTAATTTGAATTACTTTTTTAATGACTGGGGTTCCATTTGACTGTTTGCATTGAGATTGCAATGTGCGCAATTTTTTTTGTAGTTGTGGCATCTTGTTGACATCAAATATGACTTTGATAATAAATACCAGTTCCTGAAAGTGGTTTGCTTTTTTGTTTTTGTGTATGTGTTGTTGGCATGGGGGGAATACTGCTGTGCAGAGCAGTCCAGACACGCTGGGGTCTCCTTGGGACAGCAGCCAGACCCTGGGCTCTTCTCCAGGCTGACTCCCAGCAGTGTGCCAGTTCTGAGCCTCTGTGGGCCTAGCAGCTGTGGATCCCTGAGTGACGAGACTGTACCCCACCATCAAAGGGCTGTCCCAAAGCCACTTGGATGGAAGTCGACGCTTCCAGGGGGCCCTGGCAGCCAACTGTCCTGGGGGGTGTGGCAGCTGAGTGAGGTGACCCAGCTCCCCAGGCCCTCCCACTCCGGGTTTTCTAACTACAGGGGAGGGGCCACAGACATGGCCCCCAGCTGTGCCAGTCAGAAGGGAAGGAAGATGCCCAGGCATTCCAGAGGTTTCTGTGGCTCATGTGCACCATGTGGCCCCTGCTGGGCTGGGCTGAGTCCTGGGGTGCAGCTGGTTGGGCCAAGGCGTGGTCGTCACTGCTCCCGAGGAAACGCTTGGTTCTCCAGAGGATCTGTGACGAGAGTGTGGCCTGGCTGAGTCCTGCACCTGAGGCAGGATGGGGAGCGGCCCCTGGGAGTCCCTGGGCCCTTCCTTTTTGACACCAGCATCTACGTACCCCAGAAGCCCACATCGTCGTACACCTCGGTTTCCCTAGTAGAAAGCAAGCACAGCGGAGTCAGCAAGGGGCGCCGGGCTGTGCAGCCCTCACCCCACACGCCTCCCCAGCCGAGCCAGCACTCACAGAGGTAGCAGCGCTGTCCTGGGCACGTAGCCGTCTGTGGAGGGTGAGAGGAAGCACACAGGTGGGCCCTCCGGCCCCCCAGGATCTTCCCCAGGACCCTGCCCCCAGGGCCCTCCACCCCCAGGGCCCTCCACCCCCAGGGCCAGGCCAGCACTCACACTTGCCCTTGGGGTCCCGGCACAGCATCTCGTCCTTGTTGGTGTACTCAATAACCTCCAGGATCTCTCCACGCCGGATGCCCAGGTGCTTGCCGCCCCCTCGGCGGGTCTTCGCGTTCGGATCGATCATCATCTTCGTGTGAACCACAATCTCACCCTCAAACTGGGGCGGGAGGTAGACATCAGCACCGCCTGGGACACCCCGGCCAGCCACTGCCGCCATTGCCTTCTGAGTGGGAACTGCCCTGCCCAACCTTGAACTTCTTCCGGAACTCCCTTTCTGCCTTCTCTGCCTTCCGCAGCTGCTTCAGCACTTTTGGGTCCATGGAGGGCTCCTGCTGTGGCGGCGGGGCCTTCTCCTTCCAGATCCCCCTAGAAATTGGGGGGACTTAGCTGTGTCTGGAACCCAGGCTCCACAGCTCCTGTGAGCTCAGCACCATCTACCCCCCACCCCCCCCGCCCCCACCACCTGTGGTACCTGAGGTCTGCATCCTCCGGTGGCCTGCTGGTGGCTTGCTGGGTGGGCAGTGCTTCTGAGGACAGGCAGACCCCTGAGTCAAGGCAGGGGCCCCACTCAGCTGCTGTACCCTAGTGGCCCTTGGTGAAGTGAGCCTCGCTGCACCAAGAACACAGGCCCCAGCACGCCCTTCCTGCCGCCTTCCTGGCCTTACCCTGGTCAGGGCCTCATTCTAGCATGCTGCCTCTGTGTCCTTAACTCCTGCCAGCCTGCACGGCCACTTTATTTTTTATTCTTTTCCTGTTTCAGAACTTTATTTTTATGGCTGGTTCAGCCTGCCCTCAGGGCAGGGCTGGCGCAGCATGTGGTGCAGGGGATCGAACCGCGGTCCCTGAAGCCGCCTAAGCTTTCCTAAGCAGGCGCTTTATACCACTGACCCATCCTGCCAGGCCTCTGTGCGGCCACTTTATGTTGCTAGGTGACAGTCTTGGCCTGCTTGCTGGTCAGAGAAGGGGAGCTACCTGTCCTGCTCATTCAGCTGGTGAGTGATGGAGCCTGGGTGTGTGCATGCTAGGCGCATGGTGGGAACTGAGAAGGGGCTGCCCACAGGGGAGTGGGAAGGAGTCCCGGCTGGTGACACGGCTGGTGAGGGCAGCCCTGGCCATTTGCTGGCCATGCTTCTGTTGGCAGAGGGTGTGGTTGACAGCAGGAGTCTAGGTCTGGGCCTCACCTGGGTGGCCAGAAGTGTCACTGGACACCAAGCAGCACAACGAAGGGCATCTGCGGAGCCATTTTGCCTAGGCTTCCAGTGCGGAGCTCAGCCTCCATCAGAGCACAAGCTTCCACTAGCTCGGGGGCGCCCCGCTGTGGCCAGGCCCTGCTCAAGGCTGGGCCCCACCCCTGCCAGAAGCGGCACCAGCTGTGCAGTGGAGCTGGCCCTGGGCCAAGGGGGCCAGGCCATATGCACAGGGGAGGCCCCCCCAACGCGCTTCAGACACATCCCCCAAACCCTGGCGGCCTGCCAGCCACAGAGTCGCAGAGTCGCTGAGGCGGAAGCGGCAGGGGCCCTGCTGGGAAGCTGTATGCCCAGGAGGTGTTGCAAGCAGCCCCTGGATGTGGACAGCCCTGAAGCTGAGGGGCGGGGGGAGGAGTAGGGACTGGAGTCCTGAGTCAGGACCTCTGGGGTGGATGCAGGGAGAGCTGGAACTCGGAAAGGCCCCATTCATACCCTTCCAGGATGCCGCTTCCCAAGGGTGGGTGTCACCTGGGGGAAGAGGGCTTGACTGGATCTGTGCCCTAGGGGATGAGGGTGACACTGCACTGGCGGAAGGGTGGAACAGCGAGCCAACTAGGCATGCCCCAGAGAACCAGCCTGGGGCTCAGGCCTGCGGGACCCTCTCCCTGTGCTCGGTGGCCTGAGATGAGCAGAAGGCCAGGGTCCTGGGGCCCGGCGGGATGGCTCAGTGGTCTAAAGCGCCTGCTTGGGCAGCTTCAGGGACCGCGGTTCGATCCCCAGCACCACATGCTGCACCAGCCCTGCCCTCGGAGCGGGCTGAGCCGGCCATAAAAATGAGCAAATAAACAAAGGTTCTGAAACAAGAAAAAAGTAAATAAATAAAATAAAAAATTATTAACAAAAAAAAAAAAAAAAAAAAGGCCAGGGTCCACCTTGGCGGCCACTGCCACCCAGCGCCTGGCTCTCCCACAAGCAGCAGGACGTGTCGCTCAGCATCTCTCTCCCACAGCTCTAGGGTGCCTTGGCCGAGCGTTTCAGCACCAAGTGCCAGCCAAACTAGGGCCTGGCTGCTGCCCTCGGGCTCGCATGCAGAGTCCCGCTGCCCGCACCTCTGGGCCCGCGCTCCAGCGCTGTTCACGATCCCGCCCCCGCCCCCACACCGTGCCCACGCCAGCCGCGACCCAGCAGTCCGCCTCTTCCCGCACTGTCTTCATCGCGCACAGTCTGGGCCGCTGGGGGAGAGGGGTTCCCACCACGATCGTGGCAGGAACTTCCCTTGCAGCCAAGCGCTTTAGGATGCCCAGGTAGGCCACCCACAAACCTTGGCCCCTGGCGCTGGGACTGGAGTCCGTGGGTTCCACTTGTTCGTACATCTCGTAGATCTCATTCGGGTCCCTGCGAGGACACCCAGGATGAGCACCCCTTCTACCCACCGACCCCTCCTGAGCCCGACCACCCTTCCCTCACTCACTGCAATTGCCGAGCCTGTCGGGCCTGGAAGTACGTCCCCGCAGAAGAGCGGGCCCTGCGCACGCCTGTGGGGACAGAGAGGGAAGGACGGGGTGCTGCCTCAGACGCTCACCCCGCTCCTGGCCAGGCTGCCCACTGACCTACCTGTGGCTGCTGCCGAGCCTCTGCGAAAGCTCTGGATGTCTAGGAGGCCTGGGGGAAGCCGGGGCTTGGCTGGAGGAGGCCCCAGGCTGCTGGCGGGGGGCAGAGGCCTCCGAGGGGGTGGCTGGTAACCTTGGAGGTCCTCCGACTTCCAGCGGGGCGGGCCAGCGGCAGCTCGGAGCTGGCTAGCGCCCACTAGGGCGGCAGGCAGTGAGCTCTCTGACACTGAGCTTGGAAGTGGGTTCTTGGTAGGGAGACGCTGGAAAAGCTCAGGCTGGGCACGCTTCTTGGGCCAAGCCTGGGGCTCTGGCTGGGCCAACTTGCGGGGTGGCCTCCTGCACTCAGCCTGCTGTGGAAACTTCCTGGGAAGGGAACTGAACTCCGGCTCTGAGCACGTTCTGGAGAGGCCCCCCAGCTCAGGCGGTGGTGGCTTTTTGCAGAGTGGCTTGAACTCAGGCTGCCGGGGCCTCTTGGGCAGCACGCTGACTTCTGGCTCTGAGGATGTTCTAGTGAGGTCACCAAACTCGGGCTTCACAACCCTCTTGGGAAATGCCCCGGAGCCTGGCTTCGGGGTGTTGGGTACCCATAGCTCGGGCTCGGGCTTCATAGGGACCTCACTTAACTCAGGCTGGGGGAAGGACTTCTTGGGGGCTCTGGCCTGTGGCTCGAGGGGTTTCCTGGGGCACACACTGAACTCGGGCTTCGGGGAGCAGGGATGGAGGTCACTGGGCCCTGCCTTTGAGGGGGACACTTGGGGGACTTCACTGTGCTCAGGCTGTGGGGTGGACTTCCTGGGGAGATTGCTGACCTGAAGCTGCGGGGGCTTCCTGGGGTACACACTGAACTCAGGTTTTGGGGAGCAGGGATGGAGGTCACTGGGCCCTGCCTTTGAGGAGGATACTTGGGGGACCTCACTGCGCTCAGGCTGTGGGGGGGACTTCCCAGGGAGACCACTGACCTGAAGCTGGGGGGGCTTCCTGGGGTACACACTGAACTCAGGCTGCGGGGGCTTCTTGGGGAGTGTACTGGGTTTGGGTTCTGAGGGGGGCAGGGGCTCCCGAGGTGAGACTGGCTGGGGGGCTTCAGTGGCCTCAGGCTTTGGGGGCTTCCTGGGAAAGAGAGCAGTCGCAGGCTGAGGATGCTTCTTAGAGAGATCATTGAACTCTGGTTTGGATGGTTTTGTGGGGAGACTGGTGAGCTCAGGCTGGGGCAGCTTCTTGGGGAAGCTGGCAGGCTGGGGCTGTGGGGGCTGCGGGGGCTGCTTGAGCTGTGTGCTCAGCTCGGGCTGCGGGAACCTCTTCAGCAGTTTGTTGGCCTCTGGCTTTGGAGGTTTTTGGGGGAGGTTGCTGGGTTCTGGCCCAGAGGCCTGGAACTTGGCCTGGAGGCTCCGGAAGTCCTGCTGGCTGTCCTGGGCACATAGGAATGAAGACAGGCCTGCTTGCACACACCTAGGCCACCCTGAAGACAGGCCTGCTTGCACGCACCTAGGCCACCCTGCCCAACCTCACCCTCTGGTTGGCCCATTCTCCCCGTCCAAATTAAGTGAGGTCCCTACCAAGCCACATCCTTGGACCTGGCCCCTGGCCCTGTCCCACCTCACCCCAGCAGGCCCGATGCCCTGGTGCTTCTCCTTGCAGGCCCATGGTCCCTCCCAGCATCCTCACCTCCCCCCACCCCACCCCCATCCCCCAGTCCTTTCTGTTCCAGTTTCAAAATACATCCGGATTCCAACCACTTCTCACTGCCTCCTCCACTGCTGCCACCCCAGCTGGAGGAACTGGATCCCCTACACCCAGGTCATGGTCACAGGCCCTGAGGGCTGCTGAGCCCTCTCACATCCGCCTAACGAATCCTCTCACCCTGGAATGTCTCGGGAATGCCCTGACCACCAAGCATCTTTCTGTCGCCCTCCTCACCCAGGACACACCCCTACCTGAGACATGACCCCTCCCCCCATCTTCATTCTCTCTGAGCTCTATCTCCTTTACCAGAGAGGCCTTCCAGGCCATCCTTGTTTCAGTCGAAGCCCTGCCCTCCCTGGTCTGTGTGACTGTTCTTGTCATAACTGTCACCAGACCTCAGACTCCTTGCTTCCAGGTTCTTAATATGTCTTAACTGGCTGGCTGACAGATTGATTGACTGATTGACTGCTTGTCTTTTTGGGACAGGATCTCACTATGCAATTCAGGCTGGCCTTGAATTCAGAGCCCTCCTCCAGCCTCAGCCTTCCGAGTGCTGGGATCGCAGGTGTACACCACGTCTGCCCTTGGTTTTTGACTTTGGCATTGGGGATGGAAGCCAGGGCTGGGTGCAGACCAGGCAACGCTCCACCACTGAGCTACACCCTAGCCTGGCTGGGTTTCTAATATTTCTTTTTTCAAAACAACAACAACGGGGCCTGGCAAGATGGCTCAGTGGTCTAAAGCGCCTGCTTTAGGCGGCTGCAGGGACCACGGTTCGATCCTCGCACCACATGCTGCTCCAGCCCTGCCCTCAGGGCTGGCTGAGCCGGCCATAAAAATAAAATAAACAAACAAAAGTTCTGAAACAAGAAAAAAATAAATAAATAATTCTTTAAAAACAACAACAGCAAACAAAACAAAACAAAAAGAACAACAAAAAACAAAGAAAGGTTTTAAGGCTCTGAGGATAGCTCAGTAGAATAAGCACCTGCCTGGCAAGCATGGGGTTCTCAGTTCAATCCCCCATACTGGAAAGAAAAAAAGGTAAAACGTGTTTTTCCTCTCTCTATATATACATCCAACCCTAGTCGGCTGCTGCAGGGAGGAGCCTCAGCTCATCCACTGCTGACCTGGCAGCATGGCATGTAGCAGGCGCCTACAGAGCACTCACAGAAATAAGGAACACACGTCCAGGTGTGGTGCTGTGTGCCTGTGGTCCCGACACTGGGAGGCTGAGGCAGGAGGCCAGCCTGTGTGCCCGAGTGAATTCAAGGCCAGCCTGCATTATGTGGCCAGAGACTGTTTCTTTTTTTTTTTTTTTTTGGCGGGACCAGGGTTCAAACTCACTGCCTGGCTGGGCGTGGTGGCCCATGCCTGTAATCCCAGCACTAGGGAGGCTGAGGCAGGAGAATTGGTGCGAGTTCAAGACCAGCTTCGGCTACAAAAGTGAGCTCAAGGCCAGCCTGAACTGCACAGCAAGACCCTGTCTCAAAAAGAAAAAAAACAAAACAAAACAAAAAACAGCCTTGCACTTGCCAGGCAGGCACTTGTGCCACGCAGCTATTTCCCCAGCCCCAGGGACTGTTTCAAAAACAAACACAAGGGGGCCTGGCGAGATGGCTCAGTGGTCTGGAGCCCCTGCTTGGGAAAGCTTGGGCGTCTTCAGAGACCGCGGTTTGATCCCTGGCACCACATGCTGCGCCAACCCTGCCCTCGGGGCGGGCTGAGCTGGTCATAAAAATGAGTGAATAGGCGCACGCCTGTAATCCCAGCACTTGGGAGGCTGAGGCAGGAGGATTGGTGCGAGTTCGAAACCAGCCTGGGCTACAAAAGTGAGCTCAAGGCCAGCCTGAACTGCATAGCAAGACCCTGCCTCAAAAAGACAAAAAAAAAAAGAGTGAATAAACAAAGGTTCTGAAACAAGAAAAAAAATAAAAAATTAAAAAAAAAAACACACAAAAGCAAACAAAACAATGACAACAAAAAACCCCAACCAAATCTTATGGTCACAGATGCAGACCTGGCAATGGCAGGGGTATCACACAGTCAGTGGCATGCCCAGACTGTCCCAGGTGCCCCTGTGCAGCAAGGGTCACAGGTGCTGGCAGATGCCCAAGGCCAAGCTACCTGCATGGCCGTCAGTCTGTGCCCCACTGTCCTGCCCACCCATGGGGTCAGGGCATCCCAGCAACCTGGTGATAGCTGTCTGGCCCCCAGCATGCCTCTCAGCAGGTTGAAGTCAGTGTTAGCAGGTTGCCACTTGGGTGCCTGGTCTGTGTGTGTGTGTGGGGGGGTGGCCGGCAGGCGCGTGACCCACTTAGTTACCCAAGGGAAGCTTGGGCTCTACCCAGGCTGCTGCTTCCCAGGTCGCTGTTGTTGTTGCCCTGGGGACAGGGGGTTATCTTGGCCAGCCCCACCAGTCCCCATCAGCAAGCCTTGGCCGAAGGAGCTGGGGCTGAGCCCTGCCTGGGCCCGGCCGGGGCTCTGGCCGCTTCCCACCTAGCCACATGCACGTGGGCTGTTTGTTCCGTTTCCCCAGCTGCTCTCCCTGCCCCTGCTCATGCCCTGGGGACAGCATGGGTGTCTCCCTGGCTTTCAAGCTGGCCTGGTCTCTGTCCTCTCCCATGGCTTGGAGACTTACCATGGCTGCCGCAGTCGGGTGATGGGCCACAGGCAGAGTGGGCCCCTCACAGCGTGTGTGCTGCCTTGCAGGAAGTCACTGCGGCTTCTCCACTCAAGGTCGGGGCGGGGAGGGCAGAGGAGGAAGGAGAAGAGGCAGAGATGGAGACAACCCAGGCCTCTCCCCAGATCCTGCCAGGCCCTTCTGCTCCAGTGACCCCATGCTTCCTGCTGGTGTCCCCAAGGTTTGGGCCTTGGTGTCTGGCTTATCACTTGGGATCCAGGCCCTGGTGACCATCCATGGAAGAGACAGCCATGGGACAGGGAGCTCACAGTGGGAAGAGCAGCCCAGGCCTGAGGCTGGTGGGGCGGTGAGGCCACCTCTGCCGGCCCCGATTGCCCCACCGCCCCATCCGTCTTCCTTATTTTGACATCTCTGGCTCTCGGCAGAACTTCCCTGTTGGGGGACAGATGCTCACCTGCCAGGACCGGCCTGTGGCTAAGGTCTGGGCTGGGACTGCTGATCTGGGGGTGAGGGGATAGGGCATCGGAGACATGGCCCTTGAGAAAAGCCCGAGTTTTCTGTGCTTGAAGGCAAAACAGAGGGAGCCCAAGACGGGGGTAGGAGGAAAGCGGAGAGGGCAGGGGCGCAAAGCAGGGAGATGAGGAGGCCCGATTGGGCTGAGTGGCCGTAGGTGGCAAGCACGTGAGCCAAGCAGCCGTGCTCCAATTGGCCTGAGGTGTGGCCTAAGGAGTTTTGAAAGACTCTGAAAGAGGTCCAGGCTGGCCGCCTAAACACTGTGGAGCCCAGGCAATCCTCTAACTCGTGGCGATCTTCTTGTCTCAGCCTCCGCAGTGGGTGCTGGCATGACAGATATGCGCCACTCCCCCAGGGGGGAGAGCGGTCAGGCATGACCAGGTTTGGGGCCTTTGCGTTCCCAGGACCGTGGTGATGGGAGGGGTAATAGTCATATATTGGCGAAAAGCACAGTAGGTCCTCAAGGCAAGCTTCGGATGCGTAGCTGGGGGCTTCTGGGGTCCTCGGCAGGGGCTGGGCCTGAGCGTCCTTGGCCCAGATTCCTCGTTTTGAGAGTGCAGGGCCGAGCCCCTGCCGCCAGGGGGCGGGTCCGCCTTCTTCCCTTTGTGTATTTGGCACCTTCCTACAAGGTCCCCGCCACGGGGTGGCCGTGACCAGGTGGCTCCAACCAGAGTAGAGAACCAGAAACCACAAGGAGAGAACCGAAGTGAGCTCAGGCCGGGTGCATGGCCCCTCTCCCAGCCACAGCTAGGGTCACTGAGCCGGCGCGCCAGGCGACAAGCTGCACACACCGCGCAGTCCCTGGCACCCTCAGGTGCCCCTTGCTGGCAGAGCTGGGACAAGAGCTCCGCGTTTTGAGCCATGGGGGATTGGCGGGCAGGGGAGCCGTCTCCGTGGGTTCCTGCTTGGCCCGGGTCTTGGGAACAGTAAGGAATCCCAGGCACTAAGGCTGGACAGGCGAGGAGAGGTGATGAGCAGACTCAGAGCAGGTGTCGCGAGGAGGAGAGGGTGTTAATGGAGGATTTCTGAGAGGGGGCACCCAACCTGAGCACCCCTAGCCACCCGGGCCACGGAGGGGAGGGGAGGGGAGGGGAGGGCAGGGCAGGCGGGCAGGCTGCGTGCCTGGGGTCAGACGGCTCTGCTGTGGAGGGGCCAAAATCATGCTCCTCCCCGTCTCGAGAAGCGGAGATCTGTGTCCCTCAGAAGGACGCAGGGGGCCTGGCGGGATGGCTCAGTGGTCTAAAGCGCCTGCTTGGGAAAGCTTGGGCGGCTTCGATCCCCGGCACCACATGCTGCGCCTGCCCTGCCCTCGGGGCTGAGCTGGCCATAAAAATGAGTGAATAAACAAAGGCTCTGAAACAAGAAAAAATAAAATAAAATAAAATAAAAATTAAAAAGAAAAAAAGGACGCAGGTCAGGGGCGGCCCTGAGAAGGGCTGGGGCGGTTGGAGATGGTGCGTTGCTGGCGCCTGGGAGAACGGGGTCTTCATTGTCTTCATTGCGAAGGCCATGGGCCTCGAGGAGTGCCAGGTAGGGGTTGTTGGAAAAGACCTTGTTTCTGGTGACATTCACATGTGGGAATGGGAAGGAGCGGGTCTCGAAGAGTGACAGTGACGGCCTGGGGTAAGGGACCTGAGGGCTAGAGGGCCGGCAGGTGCAACAGGGAGAAGGTAAAATTGCAGCGAAGGGATGCCCCCAAACAATGCCCGGAACTTTCCACGAAATGCCAGGGGCTGCACCTTGGCACTAGATTCCGACGTGCCACCATCTGGCTGAAGGAAACCGAGGGGCAGGGGCGAGGATCTGCAGGGCTGGCCTTAACCTCTCCGCCCCCTCCCGAAGCTTCTCCTTGCCCTGTGGCCGTGGGTCAACCGCTGCAGCCCACCCAACTCCAGCCGGAAGAGAATGCCGGGGTCCTAGCATTGAGGTCATGGGGTGTAAGCGCCTCTGGTCTGCATCCAAAGGGGGCAAGGGACCCAGACACTGCACAGGCTGGCTAATCGAGCCTCCTTTATTGTCCTCGCCCCATATTACAAGAATCTCCGCCCACCCAGAGCAACGGGAGTGGGTGTGGTTCAAAGCAGGGAGAACAGCGGAGGCTCCCCCTCTGCCATCAGCTGCGACACCTTTGGCACAAGCAGGGTCGGGTCTGAGTGGGGCAGGGCAGGGGGGGGCGCCTGGGCGTCGACCCGGCCCCTGGCCTCCGGACAACCGCCCTCTCCCCGCGCGCGTCCCTCGGCCTTACCCGCCGGGGCGTCGGGGCGTGGCGGCCCGGGCGCCGGGGCTGCGGGGGCGCCGGGGCGGTGGTCCTGCAGGTGCAGTGTCATGGCGGGCCGCGAGGCCGTGGAGAAGGCGCACTGCATGCACGAGTAGCGGCCGCGCGTGTGCTCCCACACGATGCGGCTCGGGGCCGCGTGCACTGCGGGCAGGCAGGCAGGGCCGGTCAGTCCCGCGCACCGCCCGGGGACCTGTCCGCCACGGGTGGGGGCGTTGCCACCTCTTCCCACCTCCCCTTCCGCTTCCGCGCGCCTGGGTCGGGGTGTGAGGGGTCGGGGTCGGCCGGATCCATTTTTTCCAGGTCCTCTGTCCTTCAGGGCACTAAGCTTGGCCTTTTGCGAGTACCCCTTTCTACCCCAGGAACCCCCGCAGGGGGAAGGACCCCTTCGAGGTGAGCGGGACGCGAGTTTTACGTGGAAAGCCGGCGCAGAGGAAGGCGCAGGGGCCAGTGGTTTTAAAGGCAAAATGTTGTATTTTAAGGGGTGGCACTCTTGGCCACCTGGGAAGGGACTGGGCACCGTTGCCCTACCAGCATCCACGGGAAAGAAAGCCCCTCCACCCACCCTGGTGGTCACCTGCACGCACCTGAGGGCGCATCGGAGCCCCCCTGCGGTCTTCGGGGACTGCCGCCAGCACCTACAGAGAGGGGCAGGTCAAGGTCATGGTCAGGCTCCGCCCCAGGTCCTCCGCCCGCCCCAGCCCCACGCTCACCTTGGCTCTTCTTCCAGACCGCGGTGCCGGAGGCTGGCGGCCCAGGAGCCGCGGCCAGAAAGGGGCGCAGGCGAGGGGGGCTTAGGCTAAAGGGCGCAGGGTTCAAGTAGGGTAGGAAGGACCCAGTGGGGGCAGAGGCTGGGGTCGTGAAGGGCTCGAGCAGCGGGAACGGCAGGCCGGCCGCCGACGCAGGGTCAGACTCCGCGGGGCGCTCAGGCGCGGGCGGCTCCTTGTCCAGGGCGGGGGGCGGCGGCGCGGCGGGGCTCTGAGCGTGCTCTGCGCAAACGTGCAGGTGCTTGAAGAGCGAGCGGTGCGTGCGGAAGCGCAGGAGGCAGTTCTCACACCTGGGGGCGGGCACAGGGCTGGGCTGAGGCTCCTGGGTCAGGAGGATGGGCCCTAGCCGTTGCCACCTGGGGGTCCGATGCGCAAACGCCAGGAGCCTGGACCTAAGTAGCCCTCCCCTGCTAGGGTAGTTGCGACACTTCCGGATCCCTCCAGTTGGCAGCCCTGGGAACACGGAGAAGGAAGTCTAATTTTCCACTGCGGAGTTCAAAAGCGGGGCCGGGCAAAGCCGCGACCACGTAAGCCCGCTCTTGCCAAGCTCAGCCTGCAGTTTCCTGCCTGGCTTCAAGGATGCACTGAGCGCGGAAGAGCAGGGCTTATCCAAGGCCACGTCCACTCGAACTCAATCCCCCTCCCAAGCCTAGGAATTCTTAAACGGTCAGGACGCGCGCGCGCAGAGTGTCGGGGTGACCGGGGTCTCACTTGAAGTAGCGATTGGGCTTGTAATGCAGCTTGCTGTGAGCCATCAACTCCTGCATGCTCGGGAAGCTCTCCGTGCAGCTCAGGGCCGAGCAGCGGAAGAGCTTGCCTGGCAGGGGTGAAGGGCAGAGGGATGGAGCCGTGTGGCTAAGGAAAGTCCTGGGGGCTCCCCCGCCTCCCACCCTAACCTACCTCCCACCACCATCCCTAGCCCTACCTTCCAAGGACTGAGTGGGTGGGCAGTGCGTACGAAGATGCTGCGCTAGGTCACGAACACTCGGGAAACTGAGGAAACAGCCAGGGCTTGAGCAGAGTATTTGTGTCCCTGCAGGACACAGAGAGGGGTCACTGGTGCTACCGATCCCCCATCCGCGGGACTCAGCACAAGCACCTCCCCACCCCCAGCCTCGGTTACCACCAAGGGCTGGATTAGCCTGGCTTTTCGTTGGAGGTCAGGAAAGGATAACATCGGTCTAGACGGGACACAAGTCTGAGGTCACGCTGTGCGCCTCATTCCCGTTGCTGTCACCTGGTGGCGGGCGTCGTTTGGGAGGCCGGGGTTCCTCACTGGTCCCGGAGACTGTGCTGGGTGGGCCAGGGCTGGGGCCAGGGTCGGGCTGGCAGCTGTCTGAGGCTGGGGATACGCCATGCTGCGTCCCTCTGGGCCCTCCACATTCCCATACCGGGGGCGTGGCTGCCCTGGCAGGGCCAGGCTCCTCCTCCATGGAAGAAGAGTTGGCCGAAGCAGCCAAAACCGGAGACAAGCCCTTCTTGTCGATCTCGTTGGAGCTGGACTCTGCAGGGGCCAGCACGTCCAGGCTAGGTTCTGACGGTTCCTCCTCCTGAGAGAAGAGGTGGAAAGGACCAGTCTGGGTTCTGGGCTTGCACTCCTAAATCCTGGGCTCCCAAACATCACCCAGTCACCCCACATTCTAAGCAGTCACCAGCAAGAGAAGGCAGATCGAGTTCCTGCCTCTTATGTTACAGGAGTATCTGCCGGGATTCGCGCGTGTGAAGAAAGCACCACTCCAGGTCCAACTGGGGCAGGAGGAAGGTGTGAGGTGGGGCGGGGCCAGGGTGGTGGGCGTGCCCAACACGAGGTGGAAGACCTCGTGGTCTTCCAAGACTTGGAAGACCGGGTCTTGGACTAAGCGGCGACCCGTAGGTATTAGAGGGCCTTGAAGCAGACTGTGACGGTGGTGTGGAAATGCCGCTGGGCTCGAGCTGTGAAGATCAATTTGGAGGTACTAAGGGCCCAGATGTTCTTTGGGGCGGAGTCTGAGCCTGGTGGGCGTGGCCCAGCCTCGGGCGGCTCGGAAGTAGGGAAACGACGCCCCGCCGACTGACAGCCCGCGGCGGCCGGGTGTCCCGATGTGGGGGTGGGGTCAGCTGGAGGCTGTGCACACGGATAGGGCCGCTCCCTGCCAATTCCCGCTGCTCCGCCGCTCCCGTGTCCCTGGCGCCGCGCTCACCATCCTTCACTCCCCTTGATCTCTGTTCCTGCGGCTCCGGTGGCTCCGGATCAGGTGGTGGAGACTTTCTCGGCGATGCGAGCTCACGTTCTCATCGACGCCATTTTTATCCGCCTCCCAGCTCTCGCGAGAGTTGAGGCGGAGCCTGAGAGTGGGGGTACGAGAGGGGGCGGGGCCTGAGACTGGTCTTCCTAGACCGCGGAGTGGACCCGGTGTGGGCCTGCACACTAGGGACAGTTGCAGGGTGCAGAAGTTGGCATGAGGGCTCCCTTCGCCTCATGTCCTCGACTGCAAAGTGGGCCCCCATATCCTTTTGTTGTTGTTGTTTTGTTTTTTTATTTTTATTTATTTATTTATTTATTTATTTATAT
>PVJA010040230.1:0-18647 GCA_004027025.1 Myocastor coypus | reverse complement strand
TGGTCCCACAAAAAAAAAAAAAAAAAGAAAGAAACAATTCAGGGCTGGCAACATAGTTCAGTGGACTAAGCACCTGCTTTGGCAAGTGCAGGGACCAGGGTTTAATCCCTGGTCCCACATGACTCCCTGGCTCCATCCCCAGGGTGCACTGAGCTGGCAATCGAATCAGGGTATGGTCATGCTGGTGCATGCCTATAATCCCAGCACTGGGGAGGCTGCAGAAAGGAGGATCACTGTAAGAGTGAGCTGCATAGTGAAACCCTGTACAAAATATATAACAATGAAAAAAAGAAAGAAAGAAAGAAAGAAAGAAAGAAAAGAAAAATTAACACCTTAGGAACTTCACACCTTAACTTCGTTCTCTGTATTTCTATAACGCAGTTTTTCCATCCTAAAGGTGAGGATGCCTGTGTGGTGATCATACAGTTGTCTGATGTGGGAGTTTTTCCTATGCTTCTATGCCCAAGAATGCCACTTATTATAGTGTAAAATATCCAAGACCCAGGGCTTGGGGTCCAAAGTAAGAGAGAGGAGGGAAGGGGGAAAGTCAGTGAGCAGGGAGTAAGTCACCTGGAAAAGGAGAAAGAAGTCTGGTGTGAACTGCACAGCGGAGAGAGGCCATTGCAACACGGTGCACATTGCCACAGAGAAGAAAGGATTTTGAAACCAGTCAGGTGGCACACCTGGGCTGTAAGCCCAGCACTTGGGAGGCTGATGCAGGAGGATTGTTGTGAATTCAGGACTAGCCTGGGCTACAAAGTGAGCTCAAGGCCAGCCTGAACTGCACAGGGAGACCCTGTTTCAAGCAGACAAAAGGAAGGAAGAGGAGGAAGAGATGGAGAAGGAGAAGGAGGTGGAGGAAGAGGAGGAGGATTTTTGACTATTTGCATTGCATAGA
This sequence comes from Myocastor coypus, assembly GCA_004027025.1. Taxonomy (NCBI): domain Eukaryota; kingdom Metazoa; phylum Chordata; class Mammalia; order Rodentia; family Myocastoridae; genus Myocastor; species Myocastor coypus. The sequence goes on along the minus strand of PVJA010040230.1, from coordinate 17,749 downwards.
ACTCATGTCTGAGGAGACATGCACTTCATAAATGTGTCTAAATGTTCCATGGCTACCTGTAACTACGCAATTTTTGTGTCAATAAACAAATAAAAAGTTAATTCAAAATCCCTACGCCCCTCTTACTATTGGGATGTCAAGCAGATCTACCTTCTGAGTTTTATCACCCCAAACCATGAGGGTCACGTTACCCTGGAGATTTCAAGAGCATGAACGATCCCAAAATGAGCGGCCTAGCCAGGTGTGGTGGCGCACGCCTGTAATCCCAGCACTCGGGAGGCTGAGGCAGGAGGATTGGTGCGAGTTCGAGACCAGCCTGGGCTACAAAAGTGAGCTCAAGGCCAGCCTCAACTGCATAGCAAGACCCTGTCTCAAAAAGACAAAAAAATAAATAAATAAATAAATAAATAAATAAATAAATAAAATAAAATGAGCAGCCTGTCATGACTGCAGGATGGCACTTCCTAGGTCAACAGGAAGCGGAAGTTGGAGGACTGGCAGGTGAGTTCCTGGACCCATGGTAAGAAAGCCACATAAATTACCTCATCGTGACGCATGACCCACCTGAATACTTTGTGGGAGAGGGAGTGAAGGGCCATCAAAGCAAAAATACTGCTGGATGTGGCAAGCAGGCAAGAAGGTGGCATGCAGGCCACCGCTGCAAGTGAGGCCAGCCCAGCCTGAGATCAGCTCAGTGAAGCCGGATGCGGGGACTTGCGGGGCCATCGGGGAAGGGGGAGGAAACACAGAGGGTGGGAGGTGCATGGCAGGTGTCTTCACAACAGGGCATGGATCCAGGGCTTGGAACCAGGTGTCCCCACAGCTAGGTTCCTGGCCCCTCCATAGAGATGCAGAGTCAGGGTGGAGCACACTAGTGTCAATAATATACTCCTCCTTGCTGCAGGTAGCCAGGGCCTTGGAACCTGAGCTGTCTACATCCTCCAGAGTCAGGTGTCTGCATGACTGCCTCAGGGCATGGAGCGATGCCCACAGTGGCCTTCTGGGCCTGCTTACTACACAGCCTCAAGGCTGTGGCTCCCTTGCCATAGATGCCGCACAGGTGACCTCAGCCTGTGGACACAACCTGCAGGAGGGGGTGACCCTCACCACAGTGCCAGCGTCGTCCTCTGCAGCAGGCTGGCTGGGTGGACCTGGGTAGCGCCGTTCACCATGTCAACTGGAACTGCCAGCCCCTCATCCTGCTGCAGCACAAAGATGGGAACTGGGGACCGCCTCCTGCCTTTGGACTTCTTGGAAAAAACTAAGTCTGCAGTCATTAAATCTAGAAGGCGCGCTTCCTATCCAGATACCCCAGTCCCCGCAATTCCCTTTACCCTCACTATAGCTCTTGCCTGATGCCAGCTCAGGGCTGGAGTGGCTCAGGGTCCCAGAGAAGCTTTGTGGGGAGGTAGGAGATTCACAGCTTCCTGGAAGATGTCTCATTATAATGCCACCCCAGGCAGTAATTTGATCTCCTTTCTTTCTTGGGGGCGAAATTCTCCTTTTATCCTTTGGTTATAACCCATGGCTCCTCTGCTTGTTAAACTTTAAGGAAAAAGACTAAAATCTCATGACATGATTTCACTGTCAATATGAATTTCAAATGAAAAGTAAGAACAATATCCTTATTGTGTTAGAGATTTTCTGATCTTATTACAGATACAAGGAAACAGGTAGTGAAGAATACAGCGTTCTTCTACAGGGCTGCTGTCTATGACCTTAATCCATATCTGCCTTATTCCAGGAAATGAGACAAGTTTTGGAGACACCAGATTAATGCCATTTTTGCAAAAGTGACATCAGTTTTGGGGATTGAAAATGATCATTATTGAATCAACATAAGCATTGAGCAATATGGCCGAAGGATTTGCTAAAGTGGTCTCATTACCCTGTGGTCAGCACCCTCTGGCTCAGGGGACAGTTCTGCAGCCACAGTTTCAAAGGATGAGACTGGACTGGACAGAGGAGTACAGAGGGTGTCACCCAGAGGACCCTGATGTCACCATAGAGTGCTCCAAAACAAGTGCGTGACAGCTTGTTTCACTGTCATGGCTGATTTTTTTTATTGCTTAAATATTTCCTGCAGTGGAGACAACTAAAGAACAAATCAGTTAACATCTACAATATTTTCCCTGCACATCAAAACTAGTGTGTTTTAGATATTTTTTGATGATACTCTTTTTTTTTTCTTTTTTTCTTTTTAATGTATTTGGTTGTCACAGGATCTTACTACACAGCTCGAACTCACTGATCGTCCTGTTTTAAGCCTCCCCAGCGCTGGGATCACAGGTGCGGGCCGGCATGGCTTGCGGTCTTGGGATGGAACCGCGTTCCCTGCACTTGCCTAAGCAGGGGTTCAGTCCACTAAGCTGTCTTGCTAGTTCCTAGATATTTGAATTATCTAGCAGTTACTTGTCCATTTAGTCTTTATTAAAGTATCAATCAGGGCCAGGGTGTCTAGCTCAGTGGCATAAGAGCCTGCCTGGCTAGCACAAGGTCCTGAGTTTGATCCCTGGTATCAGGAAAAAAAAAAAGTAGCAATCAAATAGATCCTTTAGGGTCATAATTTAGCAGCAATTATGCGTTTATATATTTTTTTTCTTTACTATGTACAATGCAGTGGCAGAGGGCGGGGCAGATACTCAGTGGATCAAAGCACCTGCTTAGGCAGACACAAGGGCCGGGGTTCGGTCCCTGGCTTGCGATGCTGCCTCCACCCCCTGGGCTCACTGAGAGGGCGACTGAGACTGGGTGTGGTGGCACGCACATGTAATCCCGTCTCTTGAGAGGCTTAAGTACAGGAAGGATCACTATAAGTCCCAGTGTGAGGAGACCCTGTGCTAAATACATTAAAAAAATATATATATATACAGTGGCAGATCTGGAATTTAGTGTCAGTTTAGAGTATCCTACACAATTAGGCTGTTGCAGTAGTCGGGGTTCCTGTTGCAAAGTTCACTTTGGCTCATGGTTTCAGGAGATGGAATCGGTGGTCAGCTGCTCCACGGCAGGAGCATGGCAGCAGGGTACGGTGCAGCTGCTTAGCTCCCGGCACCTGGGAAGGAGGGCAGGAGAACAGCACCAGAGAGGGGAAAGCTAGGGGCCAGATGGGGCGGGGCCTCGACACTTTGAGGACTTTTGCAGACTCACTGTTTTGCAGGTTTCCAAAATATATTAATCTAAATTATTAATTGCGGATATTTCACTGTATTACTCGATTTTGCAGTACGGCACGCTATATGTGTGTTGTTAAAATTACATAGGTTTCAAGGGCCTGAGTTCAATCCCCGGTCCTGCAGAAAAAAAAAAATAAATAAAAATAAAAATTGTGTAGGTTTACGGGTCTAGAAAATGAGGGCCAGCCATATATTTTGGCAATTACAGTTCTTGCAAGCAGGTGTTTGATCCCTAGTAGTGAGACCCTGAATATCTTGCAGATACTTCTCTAAAATACAACTGTCCCCCCAAAACTAGAAAATGGTTAAGAGCATTGGAAGTGCTTTTATTTTTATTTATTTATTTTTAAAATTTTATTTATTTCTATTATGGCTGCCTCAGTCTGCCTTGGAGGTGGCGCTGGCACAGCATGTGGTGCCAGGGATCGAACAGCGGTCCCTGAGGTTGTCTAAGCTTCCTAAGCAGAAGCTTCAGACTGCTAAGCTATCTCGCCAGGCCTGGAAGTGCTTTCAAAAGCATGGGAAGGGTTTCTAAGAGTGTGGGAAGGGTTTATAAAGCCTTAAGATATATACAAATACTAAGGGAAATATAATGTCGCTACTTCGCTGATTTTCACATCGAGGTTGTGTGTGTGTGTGTGTGTGTGTAGCGTAACCTCTGCGATAAGCGAGGGGTCGCTGCATAGGCCTCAAGCTCACCCCTCCGTGAGCCCCCCAGACACCCGGATGGAGCCCCACCGAGCTCTGTCAGCATGAGCTGCGCACTTCCACAGGGGTCTCTGCTTTCCATCAGGCTCCAAGGACCGAGAAACCATGGACTAAAGCCTGGGAGCCGGATCCCAAACAAGTCTTTCTTTTAAAATTGTTTTTCTGAGGTGCTTGTCTCAGGGAAGGAAAGCTGATGAGCCTGCATCCTGCGTTTATATTCTGCTTATCGTTCAACAGATTCTGCTTGTTTCTATCATTTTTCAAGAGCATAGTTGATCTTTTTAAAATTAGTACAGAAGCTTTCTAAATATTAGAGAACTTGGGGCTTTATGACATTAACATATTTGATGTTTTCCCCATTTTTGGTGAACCCTAAGGCTTTTATTTTATTTTATTTTTTATTTTTTATTTTTTTGTGGGACCGGGGTTCAAACTCACGACCTTGCACTCGCCCAGCAGGCACTTGTGCCTCAGAGCCATCTCCCCAGATCCCTTAAAATAGTAATAAAGTCTTGGATTTTAATTTTTCCACTTTTAGTTATAGTTGAAAGTGCCCTCCAATTCTGACATCATAAGAAAACATTTTCACGTTTTTTGTGGTGTTTAGTTCTTAAATATCTGATACAAAACTAAGTTATTACATTGTAAATTGTGGCATAGGTATTAATTTTTTTTAATTAAGAGAGCATAAGCATATACATGTTTCACTACAAATTAGAGGAGTTTTAATACTATGCTTTTACTTCAAATTAGAAATTCCTCCTGAAATGTCCTGGCCTTCCCAATATTTTTGATATTTCCATGTACAAAACATTAAGAAGCAAAGAGAAACAGGTGGGATGTCAACAGAATTTTCTCAGTGTTTACTAATTCTTGTAAGTGATTTGATTGGGTGGAATCATTGCTAAATTATAGAGAAGATTATGGCCTGCATTGGACTCCTGTTTCGTGCTGTGGGAAGCTGATCTTCTTTTGGGGAGACAGTTGCAGCACCTCCTTATTCAGGAGGTGGTGCTCCAGATTAACACTGGTTCCAGGCAGAGAAGCATCCTCCTGTCAGGGAGGGGAAACCTCGAATCCTGGACAGCAGGGCTGGGGCTGCTGCTGGCGCTGTCGGGGAGTTTATGACTGTGCTGAGTTCTTGATATCTTGAACAAAGACCTGAGGATGCATGAAAGCAGAAGTGAAAGCTCAGGTTTCTGAGCTAGGATCTGCCCAAGGTGCAGTGGGCAGTGAGAAGAGGCCAGGGCTGCAGCCTCTCTGCGTTCCTACAGGGAGAAAGCAGCTCTTGGAGCTGGCACCCTGCAGGGGTCAGTCTCCTCCTATCAGGGGAGGGAGCAGTTTTTGACCCTTTATGGACACCTTTGAGGAGCTGTCATGACACCCAGTGCCCCTCCCACGGAACGTGAAAGTCACAATGTATATGAGATTATAATTAACATGAGTTGGGGTAATGATAGGTTGGTTAGGGTATTCGAAATCGTGTGGCATCCCAAGCATGGTTAGAGGTGGGCACGAGGTGGGAGATTAGCACAGCTCTTACAATGAACCACGTCACAAGTCATAGAAAGCCAAGGTTAACAGGTTGAGCACGGTGTATCCTAAAATGAAAGAACCTGTGTGGAACACGGGGTCTAAAATGACTCCAGGATCATGGCTCCTGAGTACTATACATAGAACCAATCAGAAAGTGAGAATCTCAGTTCTTCATCTGAAGCTGTATTCACAGGGCCAATCAGAGAATATCACTCTCTTTCCTTCATTTACATAAGGGTGGGATCAATCAAAAACCACTTCATTTACATCTGATATGACGTCGAGTAAGTTCCGACAGGACAACTGCTCCCATGCCAGAGTTACTGAGGTGGGACCAATTCAGGCATTTGAGATTCTACGATGCACTTCTTTTGCCCTCGGATGCGGTGAGCCTTTTCACCAGCTTGTTCTCTCCCTGTACAGTGAACTTCCTTTTCACGTTTGATAAGTCAATACCTCACTGCTTTTTTGGGTCATTTTGTCCAGTTCTGTGTTCAGGACACAAACACCTGGAAAAAAAAAGAAAAAACAAAAACAAAAACAAAAACAAAAACAAAAACCCAGACCAAACCAAACCAAAACAAAAAAACCTGGAAAGGGGCTCCCCAGAACCTCCACCTGGCAATGCCCAGTATCTGGAGATTCAGCTTGCCCACCCTGCAAGAAGCCTATAGAGTAGTGCCCTCTTGTCTTTTCCAGCTGTGTGTCAGCTGTTAGATCCAGGTCCTGGCTATGGTTCTTAGAATGCTGTTGCTATTTTTCCCTCCCGCTTCAAGCCCCTTCTTCCAGGGAGTTCTCCTCTGCCCCTCCTGTCGCAGGAGACGGTGCTGTGGATGGCTGACCCTGTGTTGGGCAGAAGGAGCTGGACACCAGGGGCTGCACACTGTCAGGTCCTGTTTATCCTAAGACCAGCACAGACAGGCTGAGTCCCCTGTGTGTCCTGAGGCATGAGTTGTCAGGGACTTTAGGGGGGCAAGAGACCCAGGGTGGCATCTGTGCTGCCAATGCTCTCCTTCTGTAGGTCCTGATGCTCCCCTGTGCCCTTATTTAGCACAAAAATCCATGGAGCTTGAGTCCTGCTCTGTCTGTCCAGTTCTGCAGAATCCTTCTTGATCATTGAAACTTGCTTGGAAAGACTCAGGATCCTACCTGCAGCCTTCCCTGGAAGGAGATGGGACAATTTTAGCTTCCCGAATGAGAATAACTGTACGGGGCTTTACACAGTTCTGTTCCTTACAGCTCTATGAGTGATTAGTGATTCCCAACAACACACAGTATCAAAGAAATTTGTGAGCCCTTTTAGGAGGTACTAGGGAAACAGCCATGGCTTGGAAAATAGAAAGATGAGGGAAGACTGAAGGATTTATTTTACTTTTTATATAAAAATTATGCCTCTGGGTAACCAAATAATTGATCAGGAAAGATCTTCTTTTATGGAATTATTTCAGTTAATTTAAGAAAAGAATGAAGCTATTAAAGCATTGGTGCTGCTGGGCGTGGTTTGAAGTCATGACCTTACACTTGCCAGGCAGGCACTTGTGCCACGGAGCTATCTCCTTGGCCCCTTATTTATTTATTTTTAAGATTTTAAATTTGAGCTTTCTTGCTTTTTGTCTCTCTTTTTTTTTAGTCCACATTTGCCATATGTCATGATTACAATCTTTTTTTGCCTGCTCAGCCTGCTGTGAGCGTGGAGCTGGCTCAGCATGTGGTGCCGGGAGATCAAACCACGGTCCCCTGAACCTGCCTAAGCTTACCTAAGCAGGTGCTTTAGACCGCTGAGCTATCTCACCTGTCCTCATGATTACAGTCTCGTATAACATCGGTGCTTGTATGAAAGACACTTTAACTCTAGTTTCATTTCCTTTCCTCTCTCTCCCTCCCCCACCTTGCTCCATCTGTTGACCCTGCTTTCCATTTGAGGAAGAACTGCACCCTGGGGCTGGAGGCACCCAGGTAGGTGCTGGCTGAGCACTGCCTCCCTCCTGCTCTGGGAGCTGTTCCCATGCAGGCCCCTTGACTGCCCGGTTCTGGCCTCTGTCGGGAGACCTGTCATTAACATTTCCCTTCCCTTTGTGCATCCTCCCAAGGCCAGCTGGGGGCCATGCCGAGAGATACAAATTGATTTTCTGCCTTCTGCTGGGAGTCTTTCATCTGTTGGTCAGAAATACGGCCAGCCATTCGCTGGCATTCTCAAAAGACATAAAAGAAAAATATTTAATCAAAGAATAAAAACCACAGTTAATAAATACAGCTTCAACCAGCTTGAAAGGCTACTATTTCACATGCAGTTAAATAGCTTATAGACTTATTTCTTTATAAATGGACATGGAATTATTATTTTTTTCCAATTGCATTCTACAATTGGCAGGTTTTTAAAGAAGTGGCTATTTTGGTGCAGAGCGATTCAGGTTGTTAATACTGCATAATGTGTTTTGTAAGACTTTAAAATTGAGCAGAAAAATGCTTTGTAATTTATATTACACATATGCATGAAGTCTTCAAGAAAAACACAATTTCTTGATGTCTTGACAATGGTTAGAAGGAGAATCAGCTACCAAATTGCAGAAAGACTTCTGTGCAGGCCCTGAACAGAGAAGTGTTCATTAGAGGGGTACCATGGTGTAGATCTGGTGTCTCCCCCAGTCTCAGGGTGGAAGGTGATTGGATCGCGGGGGCCATCATACTCATTAGTGGAAGGAAGAAAGGAAAGAAGCTATGGAGGAAGGAAGGAAAGAAGGGAGGAAAGAGGAAAGGGGAGAAAGACAGAGTGCAAACACGTATCAGTGCTTAGCATAGACAGGGCTAAATTCAGTGATAGGTTCCACCAGCTTAACTCAAGTCACGAGCATAAATTTTTTTTTTTTTTTTTTGTGAGACTGTGGTTCAAACTCAAGACCTTGCACTTGCCCAGCAGGCACTTGTGCCACAGAGCTATCTTCCCAGCCCCACTAGCATTTTTTTTTTTTTTTTTTTGTATTTTAGTGGAGGATCTACAGTGTGTTCAAGGTCTCACTACTAGATTGGACTCGTAGTGACCCACCTGTTTAAAGCCTCCCAAGAGTGAGGATTACAGGCGTGGGCCACTACACCCAGTCTCAGTTGCCATCCAGCACACCCTGGGGGTGGAGCCGGCATGGCAGTCCAGGGATCGAACCCTAGCCCCTGTGCCTGCTTGTAGGCCCTTTAATTTGCCGAACTATTTGGCCAGCCCCTCATAGATTAATTTTTAAATGCTGTTGTATCAATGAGAGGTAGCTGATGCATCCATGATTATAATATTAATAGCGTATTCATGTATTACTCACCTCTGTTATAAAGTAGAGCCTACTTGTTAACTGGTTTGGTCTAAAGTCCTGGTGGGGAAGGCACACATGACTGGTGTCTCCCGACTGCCTTCTAGGTGCTGAGCAGGCATGGAGACACCCAGGGACACTCTTCCTTCCTCTGAGGGTGTGAGGGGGGTGGGGAGGGTTGCCCCTTGAGGGCTTGGGTAGGTGTCTTAGTTACTTTTTACTTGTTGCTGGGACAAATACCCGACACTCGAAGGAAGGAAAGGTTTATTAGCTCACAGTTACTGGAGGTTTCAGTCCATATTCGGCTGGCCCAAGGCTGAGTGGAACAGGGCAGAGGGCATCCAGTTCATGGCAGCGGAACAGCAACGATCTTGACAGAGGCAACCGACCAAACAGGTGGTCAGAGAGCAACAGTAACAGCTTGAGTCTGTCTCTCTGTCTCTCTTTATATTCCTATCAGGCTCTCTGCCTTAGGATATCCGCCCTAGACCACACCCATAGCCTCAGCCTTACTCAGATCGATAATCCCATCAGTACTATAATACAATCCCAGGGATCACAAATCAAGTCTCAGTCCATACAAGCCATGCCCCATGACTGTATAAGGCTTTGGGGGGACAACTAGACATAAACCATAACAGTAGTGTAGGAGGGAAAGATTGCCAACAGACTGAGCCAGGAGGGGTAGGTGGGTGATGGGTGCTCATTATCAGCTTCCTTAGCAACCACAAATTTTTCTGCAGATTCTTTATAAAGGGCCAAACCAGGACTCAGCCTTCCAAGGTAGGATTCTGGGGGAACTGAGCCTTGGATTGGGAAAACAGGACCACAGGGGCAGCTGGAGGGGCCTGGTCTGTGGGCAGCATCTCTCTTTAGGTAGAGTTAGTGACTAGCAAGCTCTGTGCTGTGGAGCAGCCTTCCGAGGTGTGATCGACTATAAGGTGAACGTTATGACTGTGTCCGTCTCACAGTCATTTTGACTTTGAGGAAGAATCAGAAGTCTCACGGTGCCAGATCGAGTGACTAACATGGTTAAGGACACAGCATCATGTTTTTACAAACCTGCCCTGCCATCGGCTGGCACTCGGTGGCAGCAACCACTGTATTTGTGATCACGTCTGGTAAAGACCCTCAGGAAAGAGGACTCCAGAGCTGCTGCAGAAAGTGGCCAGGATGGTGGGAGTATATTCAAAGTGAGCAGAGGATTGTGAGGGGGAATTTAGGGTGCTGTATCTATGACTGTAATCATTTTTTTATTAAAAATCAAGCCTTCACCATATGTTTTGATCGCCTATGTCTCTCACTGGATTGCCTTCTTGAGAAGCTGCCTCTCAGGGGGTCACATCCTCCGTCCTGGTCACATCCTCCTTCCTGGCTCTTCACAAAGAAGCAAGGCAAAGACCACATTCACTCTGTACCTGGGTGAAAACAATTTTATGTTTACTTTGCTAGCTGCAAAAGTTAAAGTGCTATCTTTCTATCTTTCAAAGTTTTACTTTATGTGCTTGTTTGTAAGGTAATTTTGCTTCAAGTAAAATTGCTTTATGGATTAATTATCACAATGATCATATATGAATATTTAATATGACTTTATGATGTTTACAGAGAGTTTCTTGGAAATTAGCCGCCATGTATCAATGGGTGAGTGTGAATAATTTATATTTGCAAATGTGGCTTGATTTTATTAGCAACAAGTACTGGAAAATATGTTATCATGACAAAATGGGAGCACTGGGAGTCAGTCAAAAGGAGTCTCTGTTTATACAAATATTAATAGTTTAAATGTCTGAAAATCACTGAGATGAAATCTCTTTCCGTGTTCATATTTTGAAGTATTAGCTTTTTTCATTGGAGCAGCAAGCAGGCTGTCTGTCTAGAGGACTAAGACAGCAGCGAACAAGGTAAAGCACAGGGATTTTCAGGAGTTGGGGAGGGAGGTGTGGGCTGGAACAGCCCAGGAGAACTAATCTTGGCAGGGCTCTCTGATCTGTGGGGCACTTCCGATGTTACCAAGGGAGAGCTTCTGCGGTTTCCTGTCCAGGTCCAAGTCAGGTGGACCTGTTCTGTGATTTTGTTTGTATATTTATTCATTTATTTTTGTCTTTTTGAGATAGAGTCTTGCTATGTAGTTCAGGCTGGCCCTGAGCTCACTTTTGTAGCCCAGGCTGGTCTCAAACTCGCACCAGTCCTCCTGCCTCAGCCTCCCAAGTGCTGGGATTACAGGTGTGTGCCACCATGCCCGGCTTAAATAAGTTTGTAACTTTGCTTTTTTTTTTTTTTTTTTAAAGGCTGGTGCAGGCTGCCCTAAGGGCAGGGCTGGCGCAGCGTGTGGTGCCAGTGATCGAACCACAGTCCCTGCGGCCACCTCAGCTTTCCTTAGCAGGTGCTTTAGACCGCTGAGCCATCCTGCTGGCCCATGTTCTGTGGTTTTGGGTTTGGCTCTGCAAGGGGCCAAGGGGGAGAGAGTTTGGAGGTAGGGTGCCTGGGAAACTAAGAGGGAGACTGTTTGGGGCAGGGTGCCTGGGAAGCTTTGAGTCCTGACCTATCACCCTGTGGCATGGTTCCGTGTAGGCTTCAGCCACAGATTTCAGTGTGCTGAGGCTCCCCTGCAAGCCAGGGTCAAAGGACTTGATTTCTGTGCTTGTTTTCCACCACCACACTCATGTGAGCCTGTGATGGTTTCCACACAGGAGATGTGGGGCTCAGGTGCTTGGGATTTGTCTGCACAGTGAAGATGCCCAGCTGCTCTGTTCCTCGGCCTTCTAAGTGCTGGGCATAGCTTAGTTTGGGGGAGCCTGCCTGCTGTAAGAGGCCCTGGACGACTGCTTCATCCCCCCACCACATCATCTCCCTGTGACGCTGGGTGTTGATATCTGCTGTGACAAGCAAGCGCTGTTGGCTCTCCATGGGCCCGAGTTCTTCACTAGTAGCTCATTTTGTATAACCGCTGTCTTAGTCCCTTTCTTATTGCTGGGACAGAAAACTAGACACATGACCTAAATGAGGAGGGACTTATTTGTCTCATGTTCCAGTCCATGGTTGGTTGGTTCCAACACGGGAAGGGCATGGCAAGGGCCTGGTAGAGGGCAGCTGCTCATCTTGTGATGGACAGGAGGCTCTGGGGAGGGAGGCTCTGGGGAGGGACCGGCAGATTAAACCCTTCCCAGTTGCATCCACCGTAATCTGCCTCTTCCACCAGGCCCCAGGTGCTAACAGCAAGTCAGCCGTGAGCCCCACCATCCACCACCTCCCTCAGCCCCACTGTGGTCTCCTCAATGACCGCTGCTCATTTGCTGTGCTCCCACTCCCGGCAGGCACTAGTGATGCTGGCTGCCGTATATCCAGTGTCTCATCCAGGCGTGGACTAAAGTGGGTACTCAGTCCACTTGTGTGGACCCAGAGTAGCATTGCCCCTCCTGTTCTTACCCCACTCACCTCACCATGGGGTGGCAGCTGTCTGCACACAGAGGGGACTGACCCTAAGACATGGCCATCTGGGACTGGTCTCCGGGGGGAGCCTGCAGCAATCCTTGTACTGCTGGGCTCTCTGCCATCCCACATCCAACTCCCAGAATAATCAGGCAGTGTAGTGTTCTGGAGCCTGAGTCCTGGACCCAGAGTGGCCCTGTGCAGAGTCACAAACTTCAGAAGAGGACCGGCACGTGGCTCGGGGCTCACATTCTGCCATCAGTGACCTTTGCCATTGTTAGATCGTTTTTGGAGCCTTCAGAAGTAGTTGCACCGCAGCTCTTTTCTCTACTTCCTGCACTGCGTCCACTGCACCGTCATGCAGGAGGATGCGGGAAGCGTGCGGTCCCACACACAGGACTTCCAAGCAGAAGTTGTGCTTCTGAAGGAAGAAGAGGTAACAGCTCTGCCTGGACTCCCTGCAGCCCGTGCCCCAGTGCCTCCATGCCTGGTCTGGCTTTCTCGTGGCTGCTTCCCAGCATCCAGGGACCAAAGTCAAGCAAGGTGTTTTGCATAATCCTTGCTTTGTGCAGGTGTCTTACCACTTTCACTGCCCTGCAGCTGCTGATTCTTTATTGGCTTCATTTTACTTTGAGAGATGAAATACATTTATATTCTGTCAAAAGAGGCCCAAGGGACTTAGGAATATTTTCACGTGAAGGAGAAAGGTAAGATAAAATAAAATAAAACAAAATAAAATAAAAGCTTAGCCAACTTAAAAATTCTGCTTTTGCCAGGAGAGGAACTGAGAACAATGAGAAGCGGGCTGACTTCTCTGTGGAGGGGACACTGCATGAATGATCCTCCCCATCTGTGTAAGGCAGTAAGCCTGCTCGTGCAAACAAACCTCTCTCAGTTGGAGATGAGGATACTGGGATCTGAAGTTCGATCAAACCTGTCACCACTCTGATCAGTCCAACTCCAGCATCACTCTGCCCAGGGACTAAAGGCCTGAAGTATCACCAGACAGCCAGGCCTTACCCAGGCAGCTCCAGGCAGAGGCTTCAGTTTGCACTAGGCCTGCGGAGCTGGTTGATCTCAGGAAGGTGAGCATGGGGCTGTCTGTCAGGGGCCTGTACCTGTCCGCTTGGGCCCTGAAGGATGTGCTAGCTGTTTGGGAACATTTTATTTATTTATTTATTTATTTATTTTGCAGGACCAGGGTTTGAACTCACAACCTTGCACTTGCCAGGAAGGCACTTGTGCCATGAATCTATCTCCCTGGCCCCCTTGGGAACATTTTAAGCCAACCTAAAATAGGCAGGAAGTTTGTGTACTCTGAGGAGTTTCACCCTGGGGGAGGTGACACCAAAGACATCGGAGATGCCTGTCTGTGTCCAGGGCCGGGCTTCTTCCTGCCGAATGGATGAATCCACTGTGGTGATGGTCTGTCTACCAGACTTCCCTTCCAAGGTTGGAGATTAGACAGACTCAGCTAATGAGCAGACTCTGAAACTTCTTTAGTATGAAATGAACATAGGAGCAGCCACTGGGCATCCACAGAGTGGCTGTGCAGACAAGTACCTTGGGCTCCTCGTGAGGGACACACGTGAGGAGGGAGAGATCTCACACGGCCCCCAGTAGCTCCAACAAGAGCACGGGAAGTACAGTGCCTTTAACTTGTCCTTTGAGATGACCAGGCAGGCACTGTGTGCAGTGCCCAAGCACTCACTCAGAGACAGTAAGGTGCCAGCCGGTGAGCAGGCTCAGGCGGCATGAAGTGGGCTGGTCTCACAGGAGAGACACCAGCAGTGCAGTCCATGCCAAGTGGTGACACAGTGAAGGGTGGAGAGCCTGCGGTGACACTGAATACCAGCAGGGCCAAGGTGTCACGCAGCTGTTTGCAGCTGTCTCTGGAGATGCAGACCAGCCTGGGGAAACAGTGGTAGGCTGAGAAGCAGTGTCCTGGGTTTCCAACACAGGCTGCTTATGATCTGCATTTTTAAAAGAATGGTTGCACAGCTTTCAGGCTGGGCTCCCGAGCGTCCCTTTGTACCTGGAGCAAGCCCTCCCTTTATCTCCAGAGCAAAGTGCATCACTGGCGTGATTGCAAATGGAAGGTGCCTTAAAAGCAAGGTCATTTGCCAGGACTTGGAGTTGGCAGTGTGTGTGCAGCGTCTGTTAGTGGAGAATTCGCCCTTTATATGCTAATTATTTCCATTCAAAGACAGCTCAGCTGTTTAAAGTTCGAGAAATAGGTGAGGAGATTTTTTAGAGAAACCTGACAGCTTGAAACAAGTTCCCGTGCACAGGAAGCTCATATTTACTGCTTCTGAGGACTGCAGGTCCCTGGCTCGATGGATCCCGGGGGCAAGCAGGGGGAGGAGAAGGAATTGCCTTGTGCTCCCAGTGATCATCCCAGATGGATGAAGACTGCTGAGCTGATAGACGTGGCCAGTGTCCGGGAGACCTGCGCAGCCCTGAAGTGACCAGCCCCAGCCCCTGCTTTGCAGTGATGCTGCTTGCAAAACCTTGTGGCCTCCTCACTGATGACCCGAAAGCAGAGTCCAAGTCTTTCCAGAAACACCATCCACGGTAGCTCCCTCATGTATAGATTCAAGAGCTGTCACAGAAATCCCTCCACTCACGCAGACTGCGCCTCCCTGGGTGTGCTCGGGAGCTTACGGAGCGTGAGACACATGGCTCGCTCTGTGTTTGTGGCCGTCCTCCCTCGAGGACACCTCAGTCGAAGCTTACCTGTGGTTTTAGCATTGCTCTCCAGCCTCTGATGCTCTGCTGGCTTCATTTTACTTTAAGAGATGAAATGCAGTTATGTGCTTCATAGCACTGCTAATTTTCTGTCTTTAATCATACTTAGATGTGAACTAGATGCAGAACACGCGCGCGCGCACACACGCACATGCACGCACGCATGCACGCATGCACGCACGCACGCACGCACGCACGCATGCATAGCTTTTGCTGAAATCATACTTTTTTACGTATTTAGTGCAGGGTCTACAGAGTCTCCCTACACAGATTGGACTTGTGGTGCTTCTCCTGTTTTCAGCCTTCCAAGCACTGTGATTACAGGCACGTGCCACCATGCGCAGTCTCCATCCCCCAGTGCAGGCTGGGGCGGGGCCGGTATAGCACACCAGGAATCAAACCCTTGTCCCTGCATCTGCCTAAGCACTGGGAGTTGAACTCCTGTCACTGTATCTGCTGAGCTGTCTGGCTGGCCCTGAAATCACACTTCTTAACACAATATATTTTAGCATTTATGGCCTCTGGCACCACTTAACAGAGTCATTTTCCATTTCCGGTCAGTTCCTTAGTTGGCCTGTGACAGCTAGGAAGACATCTGTACCTGCTCTAAGGAGAAGTTCCTCAGGCTTGATCTGTTCTTCGCACTGTTGCCAACAGCTTGAGCTGTTCCTCCTTCTTGCCCTTATTCTTTGGAATTACAATACTTATTTTCTTCACAGTAGAGCAGCGAGAGCTAGTACATATGTGTGTCTGTACATGTGGATATATGAATGTGCGCTATGACCAAAAACCATGGTGTGTGCTCAAGCTACAGTCATCACACTCACAGACACAGTGCTCTATCGTTCACAGTCCTCCCCTCGCTGGGAACACACAGCCCACCATTGCCCCGCTATGGCAGCAGCTTTCGCATCCTCTTTCCTGGGGGTCTTTAGTTGCACCGTCTTGGTGGCCTGAATATTCTCAATTGATTCAAAATGTTTCCTTTTTGGAGCCAGGTGTGGTGTCCCACACCTGTAATCCCAGCACTTGGGAGGCTGAGGCAGGAGGATTGGTGCAAGTTCAAGACCAGCCCGGGCTACAAAAGTGAGCTCAAGACCAGCCTGAACTACACAGTGAGACCCTGTCTCAAAAAGACCAAACAAACAAACAACAACAACAACAACAACAAAAACCCAAAAAGTTTCCTCTTCATGGTCATTTTGACCTTGGATGAGAACCGGAAGTCACACAGTGCCAGATCTGGTGAACAGGTGGAGGAAGACATAGCATCATATTTTTCTGAGCTGCCTCTTCATTGGACAACACTCAGCAGAGTTCACTCTTTTATGTGTGTGACAACTCATAAAAATGTTGATGAAAGAGCACCCCCAAAACTGCTTTAGAGAGTAACAGTAGTGAAGATGAGGACTGAGGCAAGTGTGCTCCTTCATTTCCTTGGAACTGGTTTTGGGTGTATCTCTTTACCTTTATATGAGAGGGAGAGAGAGAGAGAGAGAGACAGACAGACAGACACAGAGACAGAGACAGACAGACAGAGAGACAGAGAGACAGAGAGACAGAGAGAGGTTTGAAGCAAGGGGGATTATATCAAGGGAGACTCATGACAATGTTTCTTTTACCGTATTACATTTACCAGAAAGAAACGTCAGCTTCCACCGCCCAATGTCTTGCTCTCTCAGCAGTTTCCCTGGCAGCCTCACAGAGCCCACGGCTGCCGGGACGGATGCCTGGGCCGACTCTTAGGCTTCTGGCTCTGTATTCTGAAGCCGAGACTCAGGAACTCCATTCATGAGCTGTCACAGTTGTCCACAGCAGCCACTTCCCAGAGTGCTACTGAGTGACAGGTCCACATGTTGGCTTCTTAGGGAGTCTCGGCTCTCCACAAGGAGCAAGGGTGTCCCAGGCCACGCTGTCCATGTGCTTTGCATAGAGCATTGTCACCTGCTGGTGGCCAGCTTTGGCACTGCGACTCTCAATTTCTGAGCTTCAGTTTTTTTATTTTTTATTTTTTTTTTTATTTTTAGGACAGTTGATGCAAAGATGAGTATTGACTTTCACCAGGGGTGAAGACCAAGTCATGCCTGACGCTCCTTCAACCAGATGCTACGGCAGCCCCAGGTCCTGAGTATGGTGAGGTGAGGCCACTTACAAAAAAAGATGCTACGGCAGCCCCAGGTCCTGAGTATGGTGAGGTGAGGCCACTTACAAAAAAAGATGCAGTTTCTTTCCATTTTTAGGCAACACCTCATCTCCATTTAAAATAAATCCAGCACGGTGCAGACATCCAGACTGATGTCAGGCTCCAACAGCTCTGCACCTTGAATATTTAGTATAAGACCAGCCTCATTTTCATTGCTCTTTGAACACTGAAATTTCATTTCTCTAATTAAAGAAACATTTCAAAAATACTTGTGCATGACAACATCTTACAGTCCTTTTCCCGTCTTTCTCTTATTCACCATGGTTGTTTACTTTAGCATGTTCTTTCTTTCATAGTTTCTGGCTCTAGCTCCCAAAGTCCTCCTAAAATGTTGATGAGATTGGCTTTCAAATCGCCTCAGCTCAAATCTCTTCCCTCACAGTGCGTAGAGCTACTGCAGGCAAATGACTTGGCCAGTTTCTATGAGTCCACAACAAGCAGGGTGTTTGCAGTATGGGCCACAGAGAGTTGACATCACGATTAGATTAATCAACAAAGGCAATGCTTAGAGGCCCAATGCCCACAGAATATCCATAGAAAGTGTTGCCCATCCTACCGTGGTGATGACGTATTACCTAAAAAGGAAAAAGAAAGAAACATTGGCTCTCAAAGGTCTTAGCTACTATGATAAGGAATGGACTGCAACCAAGAAG
>PVJA010040229.1:0-18635 GCA_004027025.1 Myocastor coypus | reverse complement strand
AAAAAAAAAAAAAAAAAAAAAAAAAAAAAAAAAAAAAGTGTATGAAGCTCAGGCTGGCCTTGAGCTCACTTGGTAGCCAAGACTGATCTCAAACTCAGCAGACCTGCCTTAGCCTCTTGAGTGCTGGGATTACAGACATGTGACACCATGCTGGGCAATAGATTTTTTAAACAAGTAAACTAGGAAGAAATGTTTCAAGACTCTTGTTCAGTTTTTCTTTTTTTTTTTGTCTTTTTGAGACAGGGTCTTGCTATGCATTCGAGGCTGGCCTTGAGCTCACTTTTGTAGCCCAGGCTGGTCTTGAACTCACACCAATCCTCAGGCCTCAGCCTCCCAAGAGTGCTGGGATTACAGGCATGAGCCACCACGCCCGGCTCTTGTTCAGTTTTTATGATTAGTGAATTTCATGTGACTAATCATGAACATTTTGGGGTATCCAAATGCATCTAATGGTACAAAAATAGAAGTTTCAGACTGTCACTAACATGAACATTTGGGGGCAGCTAGATGGCTCAGTGGACTAAAGTGCCTTAGGCAGATGCATGGATTGGAGGTTGGATCCTGGCCTGCCCTACCCACCCTGCCCACAGGCATCTGCTGAGATAGCCATTGAGACTGGATGTGCTGGTACACCTCTGTAATCCCAGCACTTGGGAATTTCAGGGATTCTCCTGAAAACAGGAGAATTACTACAAGTCTGATCTACAGAGTGAGACCATATAAACCCTGTAGACCCTACACTAAATACAAAAAAAGAAAAAAAAAAAAAAAAAAGAAAGAAACCAAACATTGATTTTCCAAAGCTTAATCTTACCTAAGGATAGCTCTATAGAGCTTTCAAAAATGGTTAAAATTAGCTTAAGTCAGTAAATCATAAGAACCTACTCATATGTATGATTTAGGCATTCTCTTCCTTATGCTATTTTCCCTGTTTCTCAATTTGGGTATGGGGGGCTACCACTTTATCAGTATCAACTGAGGGGTTATGTTTTTTATTTTGTAAGTATTTCTCATCTAATAAATCAGAGTTTACAAATGTAACAACTTAAATGCACCTATCATAGTAGTGATCCACCTATGCATGGTGGCTAATGCCTAGCACTTAGGTGGTTGAGGCAAGAGGATCATTGCATGTTTGAGGCCAGCCTGAGCTACACAATGAGATCTTATCTTAAAAAAAACAAAAAATGTTCATACCCACCAGAATCAGTGACTATCACCCTTTGTGATCAGGACATAGCCTTATTTTCAGATGCCTTTTCCTGACTCATTTGCCTGCCCAACAGTACCAGATTATTCTGCTCCTTAAACCTACAGTGCATTGTCTCTCCTTGGGCTTCCTTTGTGTTCAGTCAGAAATGCTCTCTGTCATGAACATGCTCATTCCCTACGTCTGAGCTCCTTCCCAAGTCTAAGCCGAATAAACTGCTCCCCCGTCTGCCACTGTAACAGCTCTTCCATTCTATATTTATCTCTTTAGACTGAATGACATGAGGTCAGGGGCTATATAAAGAACTATGCCAGATGGGTGTGGTGGCACACAACTGTCATCTTCGCACTCTGAGAAGCTGAGTCAGGGAGATATCAAGTTTGAGGCCAGCCTGAAGTATAGTGTGGGAAGAGAGACAACCAAAGTTACAGTGAAAAGACTGGCTGACTGATTGACTGAATGACTGATTGATTTATGTCAATTGACTTGTAGAGACCCTGGCTGTAGCTTGCCAACTAATCTCTGTCAACTGAAGTCAGTGTATCATGCTGAGTAAGATAATGGACCCTCAAGTCAGAAGGATCCAGTTGGAATCCTTCGTCCTTATTTTATAGTTTTTTGAGCAACTTACTTTCATCTATAAATACAGGGACTGCATTCTAATTCTTAAGCATATTACAGTGGTATGGTGAAAAGATACACAAAAGCAGGCACAGTGCTTATGATTGAATGAGCTCTCAGTTAAAAAAAGAAAAACCCACTTATCTAATCTATGAGGCATCAAAGTAGAACTCGCCAATTTATAAAGGAACAGAAAGGGGCCCAGCGGGATGGCTCAGTGGTCTAAAGCGCCTGCTTGGGAAGGCTTGGGTGGCTTCAGGGACTGCGGTTTGATCCCCAGCACCACATGCTGTGCCAGCCTTGCCCTCGGGGCAGACTGAGCCGGCCATAAAAATGAGTGAATAAACAAAGGTTCTGAAACAAGAAAAAAATAAATAAATTTTAAAATATATACATATAAAGGAACAGAAAGGTGGGAGCTAATGTTGCATTATAGGATAAAAATGGCTGTCATACAAGGAACTTGAATATCAATCTGAGAAACATAAATCTGATTGGTAATGTCAGTGAATAACCTAAAATTTTGGTAAGAATAACCTGAGGAAAACAGCATTTAAAGAAGCTTTTTTTTTTTTTTTTTTTTAATGTATTTAGGATAGGGTCTACAGGGTCTCACTACACCAATTGGACACATAGTAATCCTCCTGTTTTCAGCCTCTGAAGTGCTGAGATTACGGAAGTACACCACCATGTGCCCAGTCTCAATCACTGTCTGAGCATGTTCCGGGGGAGGGCTGCCACGGTACACCAGGGATCAAACCCCAGTCCCTGCTCCTGCTTAAGCAGGTGCTTTAGTCTGCTGAGCTATCTGGCCAGCCCTACAGAAGCTAATTCTAAATGTATACAATATAGAATTTGGGGGATGTGCATTTTTTTAAGAGAAGAAAATACAATTTCACAAGATAAATAGGGTAACGTTGCATAGTTATCTTTAAATTAGTTACTCAGAGCATAAGAAACTCACATTTGCAGCAGAACATTTGACTGTGTATGTATCTGCTTCCTCTTAGTCCAAAGAGAAGTATATTCTTTTCCTTTTTTTTTTCTAAGCAACATCAATAGGGAGGTGGGTCATGCCCACACACTGTACTCTGTAGAACGATTGTGAGGACAATATGCAATATGTCAACTTTCAAAAAAAAGAAAGGGGAAAAGAAAAAAAAAAAGTAATACTGATTTAAAAGTGTTAATGTTTGTTTGATCAATCTTATATACCTATATGTATTAATCTAAACTGATCTGACGATGAAAATATATAATATAACCATTGTTAAATTTAAACAATAAAAATATTAAATTTTAAAAAAAGAAACATTTAATTGCCCAAACAATATTAGCATAAACCATTTTTTCAATGAACAAGATAAATTAGTACTAAAACATACATGTATATAAACTTTTCCTTTCCATCTTTTTATCTTTTTTTTTGGTCCTTTTGAAAAAGGGTCTCAATGCAGTTCAGGCTGGCCCTGAGCTCACTTTGTAGCCCAGGCTGGCTTCTGCCCCAAAGTCCCAAGTGCTGGAACTACAGGCACGAGCCACCATGCCTGGCTCTATTCCCTTATCCTAGTTTCTCTTTCCTATTGAGTATGTTTCCAATGTGGGTAAAGTCTTCAGTTGTATCTATTAACGTATAAGTCTCCAGTTTATCCTTCTTTATGGCTGAGTACTACTCCATTATTTAAAGAAAAGGCCATATCTATCCATTCTTTGCTTGATGAGCATTTATTATTTTCATAAATTTTATTTATTTATTTTCTTGTTTCAGAACTTTTGTTTTATTTTATAGCCAGGTCGGCAGCATGTGGTGCCGAGGATTGAACCACGGTCCCTGCAGCCGCCTAAGCTTTCCTAAGCAGGCGTTTAGACCACTGAGCCATCCTGCCGGGCCCCGTGATGGGCATTTAAATTGTTTCTAATATCTAGCTATTATAAATCTTGCTGCTATAAACTTGGGTGCACATATATTGCTCTGGTACAATGTTTTTTAATTCTTTCAGTAAGATACCCAGAAGGGGAATAGAATAGGTGGGTGAAATGAGACCTCCAATCCTACTTGAGGAATCTCCACACTGATTTCCACAGTGGTTGCACCAGCCTGGCCTCCCACTAATAGTGAAGAAGTGTTCCTTTTTCCCTACAGTTCCTCCAGTATTTGTTATTGGTTCGTTTATTATTGAGAACAGTCATTCTTTCCAGGGTAAGATAGAATCTCAGTGTTATTTTAATTTGTATCTCTTCAATGATAAGTGATGTACATTTTTTATATATGTTTGTTATATGCATTTCTTCATCTAGGAAGTGTATATGCACCTGAGATTTGGGGAATACGTGTGTGAGCTAAGTAGAGACTGAGACATAATCTATATAGGGCACGGAAAGATAGAAATGTAATTGAAGTATAGAAACAAAGAACAAATTAAAATTGAAGAAAATCTAGGTCCAGCTATATAAGAAAAGATTTCTCTCCTACTAAGTATGGTGGTATGCACCCATGAGCCCAGCTATTTAGGTGGAAGTAGAAGGACATCAAGTTCAAGTTACAGGACAGGAAGTGAAAAAGTGATTTGTAGTTAACATCTTTCATTTTGAATGCTTATAATGGATCTAATCTCTATGGCCTCAGTTCTCTCATTTCTCAGCAAAAGCTGTAGAAAAATTTGTAACTTCAAATCTATGGGTAGACATTTAAGATCTTAATGCTTCTCACTATGCAAAATTTTATTTGTGGGAAGAAATATGTTGTCTTTCATTAAATTTACAAAGGGATCTTGAGAACTGTTACGGTCTATGTCTAGTTGAACCCTCAAAGCCTCATGTAATCATGGGGACACCGAGACTTGACTCATGAGTCACTGGGATTATGCCTTTCAGTACTGATGAGATTATTGGTCTGAGTACTGCTGGGAATTATAGGTGTGCCTGAAGCGGATAGGCTAAGGCACAGATCCTAATGTAATTTAAAGGGACAGAGAGACACTAACATTGTTGCTCTCTGCTACCCTGGTTGGTCCGTAGCCTCTGTCACAATTGTTGCTGTTCCGCCACCATGAACTAGATGCTATTTGCATTGTGCCTCTCTTCCTTGGATCCAGCCAAGTATGGACTGAAACCTCCAGTAACTGTGAACTAAATAAAGCTTTCCTTCCTTCATTTTGAGTATCGGGTATTTGTCACAGCAATGAGAGAAGAGTAACTAAGACAAGAACAAATACATAAAAGATTCTACCTCAGAAAGCATCAGCTATCATGTATTAAGCTTTTCTACTTTATAGGCACTATCCTAAGAGCTTTACAGGCACAACCACCATTAATTCTACGTAGAAACCACTAAGCCCATTGATACACAAGGATCATAGCACAGAAATGAACTTAGAGTAACTTCAAACAGCAAAAGTTTAAATCCAGACAATTTAATGCCTTAACACATCAATCTAAGAAACGTTATCTTTTAGTCACTAGCTTACTTTAAGAAGGCGTGGTGGTACACTACTATAATTGCAGCACTAGAAGGGCTGAGGCAGAAGGATTGTTGCAAGTCTGAGGCCAGCCTGGGCTACAAAGTGAGCTCAAGGCCAACTTGACTGCACAGTGAGACCCTGTCTCAAAAATAGGAAGAAAAAAAGAAAATTTGCAGGCCTTGCAAAATAGTAACAAAAGACAAAAATATTGTGTATAACAACCCAGCTACACTTCTAGATATCTTTCTGTTAGTCATTATATCATAGTCCCATTTATTCCCACACAATTTATGATTTATAATACTAAACCTTGGAAACTGCCCATATGCCTGTCAAGAGATGAGTGGATAAAGAAAATGTATCTATACATAATGGAAATGTTTGGCATTTTTAGGTAAATGGATGTGCCTCAAGATCATAATCTTAAGTGAAAGAAACATAAAAGTTTAAGTATCACATTGTTTGTCTTGTGTGAAAAACCCAAAGTATAAATAAAGAGCAAAACAGAGGATATTAGAAAGTAGAAAAAATTTTTTCAATTGTCAAGGGGAACATGAGATTGTAGAGGGATGAAAGGGGGAAACAAAAAGGAATCTAAAGAAAAGAAAATTCAGCTGGGCGTGGTGGCGCACGCTTGTAATCCCAGCACTCGGGAGGCTGAGGCAGGAGGATTGGTGTGAGTTCGAGACCAGCCTGGGCTACAAAAGTGAGCTCAGGATCAGCCTCAACTGCATAGCGAGACCCTGTCTCAAAAAGACAAAAAAAGAAAAGAAAATTCAAGAGAGGGGCTGGGGAGATAGCTCCGAGGCACAAGTGCCTGCTGGGCAAGTGCAAGGTCGTGAGTTCGAACCCTGGTCCCACAAAAAAAAAAAAAACCTAAAAAAGAAAATTCAAGAGAAAAAGCTTTTACAAAAGAGAAGGACTGGTGGGGAGAGGGAGGGAACAAAAAAAGAATTAAGATATCTTTTGTGCACGTATAAATTCTCCCATGATGTATGTATTCATTATGCACTGTAAACATAAACTAATGAAAAATATTTGTGCATAAAAGTTCCAAAAACAAGTACTATCTTTATTTGCCAAATAACTGTAATTTAAATTAAAAAACAGTATTATGAGATCTTTATTGAGGATATGTAACTTTTTGTTGTTGTTGTTGTTGTTGTCTATTTTGAGACAGGGTCTTGTTATGCAGTTCAGGCTGGCCTTGAGCTCACTTTTTGTAGCCCAGGCTGGTGTGGAACTCGCACTGATCCTCCTGCCTCAGCCTCCCAAGTGCTGGGATTATAGGCGTGTGCCGCCATGGCCCGGCTTATATAACATTTTGTTTTGTGGCCTGAATATTTTTATTGAGGCATCCCTCCCACTTGAGACAAGATCTCACTATGTAGGTCAGGGTAGTCTTGAGCTCACTGTGCAGCCCAAGCTGACCTCAAACTTGCTGTAATTCTCCTGGCTCAACCTCCTGAGTGGTAGATTACAGTTGTGCCCCACCACACCTGACAAGAACCTCTTTCCTTTCTTCTCTTCCTCCCTCCTTCCCTTCCTTTCACAGCCTTTCTTCTTGTCATTAACCTATCACAAACCAAGGCCAAAACAATAACAACAACCAAACATGTAAGTCTGGTAATGATGAGAATAAACTCATGAAAACTGAGTATGGTGAGGGCACATCTGTAATCCCAGCATTCAGGAGCCTGAGGCAGGAGGTTCTTTGCAAGTTTGAGACCAGCCTGGGCTACAAAGTGAGCTCAAGGACAGCATGAACTACATCGTGAGACCCTATCTATAAATAAATACATAAATAAATAAACAAATAAATAAAGTAACTAAGCAAGCAAGCAAGCTCATGATAAATAATAGAAAGTTGGGATCAGAGATATAGCTCAACAGCGTAAGTGGCTGCCTGG
The DNA here is from genome assembly GCA_004027025.1 of Myocastor coypus. NCBI lineage: Eukaryota > Metazoa > Chordata > Mammalia > Rodentia > Myocastoridae > Myocastor > Myocastor coypus. Next base: position 11,433 of record PVJA010040229.1, on the reverse strand, counting down.
CAAGCTAAGCGTCCTGAGTTTGAACCCTGGTGCTGCAAAAACATACATACACACATACATACATGAAAATCTTGTAATATTTGTTTGTTTTAAGGTGAAATCTCACTATGCAATCCAGACTGGCCTTGAAAACTTTCAGTACTCCTGCCTCAGGCTCCTGAGTGTTACATAATTAATGCAGCCATATCAAGCTCCTGTAAACATCTGAAATAAAAATTGGAAAGAAATCAGTGGTAGCTGTATATTGAAGTACTTTTGGTTTTTGGGGGATGGAGTCTTTTTTCAGTGTTGGGGTTGAACCCAGGACTTCATGTATAATAGGAAAGCACTGTGCCACTGAGCCACATTTCAATCTCTGCTTTGTTTAATGAAGTTTCTAAGTTCCCCAGGCTGGGCTTATATGTATGCATCACCACATTCAGTTTGAAGTATTTTTTGATTTATGGAATTCTGCTTTATTCAATTTGTTAAACAAAAGCTAGTGAAATTATAGTTTCCAAAACAGCAGGCACAGAAACAAGTACCTATTTGGAATAAGACCATTAGTTACAAAATTTAATTGTAAGAATCAAAGAGTGGTTATTGGTGGAACCAAGCCACACTGACAGCTCTGAGGTGTGCAGATAATAGTTTTCAAATAAAAGTGACAAGTATTGATTATATTCCCATAACAATGTTTGAGATCTACATAGTTCACTACACAAAAAAAGAGAATAACAGTGAAATTACCAGTAATTAAACCAAAGATTTAATTTCTAGATCATTTTTAGTGAGACAGTAAGTCCATTCTAATTTTTTAAACATATAAAGCTAGTTGAAACTCAAAATCTTTTTCTACCTGAGATCAAAGTAAGTTTTCTGTTTCCTATATAACCATAATTCTTGGCATTGAGGTAAATCTCAATTCACATATTTTGTCAAACTTTTTCAAAAGAAACTTAATCCTTGCTTTAGAGATTCTTCAAAAATATACTTATGTTTTTCTTTTCAAACACTAATGACAAGCTTGTGTGGTTAACAGCTCTGTAATGAGACTGTGAAACTACTACTCATATGAAAATAAAAAGCCATACATCTGTACAAACTGTTCCTGCATGTGCAATATGAACTGGGATTATAGAATCTACATACATACATGCATTTTTTTTTAATTCAAAATGCCTTGAATTCAAGGCTGACCTTGAACTTGTGGTGATCCTCCTACTTCAAGCTCCCAATTGCTGGGATTACAAGTGTCCAGGTAAGCTTACAAGAAAAAATGCAACTTACTCTACTCTTTGTGGAAAGGGTTACAGAATGGTGATGTAAGATAAAGATACTGTGTGTAAAAGTTCCAAAACCAAGCATTAACTTTAATGGGCAAAAACTGCAGCTTAAATAAAAAACTAGACATGACTGGATCATTTTATTGTAGACATGTAGCTTTTTGTTTTGTGGCCTGCATATTTTCACTGAGGTAACAACCTCTTCTCTCTTGTCCTTCACTTACTATAAACCAGAGTACACAAGCAGAAACAAAAAATACCTCCAAAGCTGCCTTAAGGCCAACTTTGGCAATGCTTCCTAATCAGAAAAGGAAAAGAACCTGCTGAGGTGAAGAGGATGGGATTTCTCCATTCCCACTAAATGTGATGTATGGAAACCAATTTAAGACTATGACTAGACAAAACAGTGAAGACAAAGCAGCAGCCTACCTTCAAAAGAAACAGAAAATAAAGTAGGGAAGCTATTATTCGACTGGCCTGTCTTCTACATTACCTCCCAATCAGCACAAAACTTCAGATCAGATCAAAATTTCCAACTCTGAAAAGGTAATGGCACAGGAGGACTAACTAGAAAAGTGAATAAGTGGTAATGAAGTACAGCAGTAGTTTAGCTGTCAATGAGTTTCTTTGCTTTGGTATTGGCAACATCGATACGATCTTTGCTGGTGTCAACCTGAAAAAAGGAAAAGATAATCAGCACTACTTCACAAGGCAAGCCACTTTAATAAAAATAAAATTTTGCCTACGAATATAGGTCAGTTGTAGAGAGCACACTGTACAAGAATAAGGCCCTGGGTTCAATCAACAGCAGCAGGGGGAAAAGTTAAACTTCATAAACATGGAGTACTTGACACACTAAGAAAATATAAGAGGGGGACCACCCACTTGGGACAGACAGAAAACACTGAAAGCTACCAGCCATTGGCAAGGTGTGGTAGAGGACACTCAACTGCCACAGTAGATTCTCTTCATGTATCAAAGTTTAAATAAAACTTCATTTCAAGACTGTGCCTTGGGGCTGGCGGGATGGCTCAGTGGTCTAAAGCGCCTGCTTAGGAAAGCTTGGACAGCTGCAGGGACTGCGGTTCAATCCCTGGCACCACATGCTGCGCCAGCCCTGCCCTCAGGGCAGGCTGAGCCAGCCAGAAAAATAAATAAAACAAACAAAAGTACTGAAACAAGAAAAAAATAAATAAAATAAAATAAAAAAAAATTAAAAAAAAAAAAAAAAAAAAAAAAAAAAAAAAAAAAAAAAAAAAAAAAAAAAAAAAAAAAAAAAAAAAAAAAAAAAAAAAAAAAAAAAAAAAAAAAAAAAAAAAAAGACTGTGCCTTCAAAATTAACCAAATGACATGAAATGGGAGGATTTGGCTTCTTTTTTTTTAATGTGTTAGAAGTTCCTCACCAAAACTCATCAAAATTGGATGGCGGGGCTGGCTAAATAGCTCAGCAGATTAAAGCACTTGCAAGCAGCGCAGGGGCCAGTATTCAATCCCTAGGCCTGCCATGCTGGCCCCACCCTGGGGGAACACTGAGATGGCAGTTGAGACTGGGCGTGGTGGCAGATGCCTGTAATCCCAGCTCTTGGGAAGCTATAAAGACAAGGACCATTAAATTCTGGATCTAGTGAGACCCTGACAGAGCAGCAGCCTACCTTCAAAAGAAACAGAAAATAAAGTAGGGAGGCTACTACTCCACCGGCCTGTCTTCTACATTACCTCCCAATCAGCACAAAGTTTCAGATCAGATCAAAATTTCCAACTCTGAAAAGGTAATGGCATAGGAGGACTAACTAGAAAAGTGAATAAATGGCAATGTAGACCCTTCTCTAATACCAAAAAAAAAAAAAGATGGATGGCCTCTAAGTACAATAATGTCTCCTGGGCCAGGAATATAGCTGAGAGGCATAAGTACCTGCCTGGAAAGCACAAAGTCCTAAGCTCAATCCCTGGTACTGGAAAAAGTCTCCTAAATGTTCTTCCTTTAGTACTTATCACAGAGGGCCATTCCTAAAAGGTTTACTGAACAAAATGCCTCATTTTATTACGGTCATAAATGAGTTTTACCTTTTTTGTGATTGAGTCTATTTGTCGATTTTGAGCTTCAATTTCATTGCCCATATCCAAGGCCATGTTCTTTAGATTTCCCAGGATATTGCCAACTTGAGTCAGGTTCTCCTCCATCTCTTCCTCTCTATCATCATTGGTTATCCTACCACAGAGAAGTTAGTTCAGTATTTGTTTATACAATACAATGGTCTGATTCTGGGTTTAATTTTCATAATAAGTTGACAAAACAATGCTCAATAAATGTTAACTCCAAGAGGAAACAGGATCCTCTTCTAGGAACACATTCTATAGTTTGAAACTATGATTCTCAGCATCACCTATGTACCTGTTAGATACAGAAATAAGTTAGTTGTCACACTCCATCCCAGAATTGCTGAATCAGAAACTGAATGGATCCTAGCAACCTTCTTTTGTTGTTTTTATCAGAGGGTCTTTCAATGTTGCTTGAGCTGCCCTTGAGCTCCTGAGGTCAAGCAATTTTTCTGCCCTCAGTCTCCTGAGTAGCTAGGACCAGAGAAGCACACCAACACTTTCTAGCTCCAACTGTGAGGTTTGTTGGCTTGAAACAGGGTCTATGTAGTTTAGGCTGGCCTTGAACTCACTATATAGCCTAGGCTTCCCTCAAATTCATGGCAGTCCTCCTGACTAAGCCTCTCAAATGCTGGGATTACAGGCATTATAATGGCACCCAGCTTGCTTTTTTTTCTTCCCCCTTGTCTTTTTGAGAAAGGTCTTGCTACGTAGTTCAGGCTGGGCTTGAGCCCACTTTTGTAGCCCAGGCTGGTCTTGAATTCACACAGATCCTCCTGCCTCAGCCTACAAAGTGCTGGGATTACAGGCGTGCACCACCACGCCTGGCCCAGCTTTTTTTTTTTTAAGATTTTTTTTTTTTTTTCTTGTTTCAGAACCTTTGTTTGTTTATTCACTAATTTTCATGGCAGGCTCAGCCCACCCCGAGGGCAGGGCTGGTGCAGCATGTAATGCCAGGGATCGAACCGCGGTCCCTGAAGCCGCCCAAGCTTTCCCAAGCAGGCGCTTTAGACCACTGAGCCATCAAGGTCTTGCTATATAGTTCTGGTTGGCCTAAAACCTGTGATCCCCTTTGCCTATACCTCCTGAGAACTAGGATTATATTTGTACACCAAGCCTGGCTATACTGTTTTATTTAATTTTTTTTTTTTTTTTGTCTTTTTGAGACAGGGTCTCGCTATGCAGTTGAGGCTGGTCCTGCGCTCACTTTTGTAGCCCAGGCTGGTCTCAAACTCGCACCAATCCTCCTGCCTCAGCCTCCCAAGTGCTGGGATTACAGGCGTGAGCCACTACGCCCGGCTTATTTAATTATTTTTTAAACTTTATTTATTTATGTTATGGCTGGCTCAGCCTGCCCTGGGGATAGGGCTGGCACAGCATGCAGTGACAGGGATTGAACCATGGTTCCTGTGGTTGCCTAAGCTTGCCTAAGCAGGCACTTTAGACTGCTGAGCTATCTCGTCAGCCCTTTGGTCTGTTTTAATAACCTCAGATAATAATCTTTTTCTTTCTGGTGATGCTAGGGATTTAACTCAAGTCTTTGAGCATATTATGCAAGTGCTCAGTCATTAAAGTATAATCCCAACCCTTTTTACTTTTTGTAAGCCCACATCTTGCTAATTTGCCTTGAACCTGTGATTCTCCTGCCTCAGCATCTAGGATAGCTGGAATTGCTGGCATGAAACACAACACCTGGCCCGCAAATAATCCTAGCATACACTCAGATCTAAAAAAATATGGCTCTTAGGGCCAGCCAAATAGCTCAGCAGATTAAAGTGCCTGCAAGCAAAAGCAGGGGTCAGGGGTTCAATCCCTGGGTCTGCCATGCAAGCCCCACCCTTGGGCACACTGAGATGGCAATTGAGACTGGGTGTGGTGGCACATGCCTGTAATCCTAGCTCTTGGGAGGCTACAAATAGGCATATCACTAGTAACACCCTATAGACCCTTCCCTAAAATACAAAAAAGAAAAAAAAAAAAAAAACCCACCAAAAAACCAAAAAACAGTGGCTCACGCCTGTAATCCCAGCACTTGGGAGGCTGAGGCAGGAGGATTGGTGTGAGTTCGAGACCAGCCTGGGCTACAAAAGTGAGCTCAAGGCCAGCCTGAACTGCATAGGGAGACCCCGTCTCAAAAAGGCAAAAAAAAAAAAAAATAAAAATTATATATATATCTGAAACAGGCTGAAAATTTTTGGACACGGGGCCAAATCTAGCCTGCAAGCTGATTTCATAAAGTTTTTTTTTTTTAAACTTTACATTTATTTATTTATGGCCAGCTCAGCCTGCCCTTGAGGGGTGGGGCTGGTGCAGCAATGTGGTGTCAGGGATCGAACTGCAATCCCTGCAGTTGCCTAAGCTTGCCTAAACAGGAGTTTTAGACTGCTGAGTGCTCTCTCTGTTTTTTTTTTTTTTTCCCTTTCATTTTATGTGTTAGGTACAGGATCTCACTATGCAGCTTGGACTCCTAGTGATCCTCCTGTTTTCAGCCTCCCCAGCACTGGGATTATAGGCATGTGCCACCATACCTGGACTCATTAAAGGCTCAGCATGACCAGCTTGGCATGCAGGACAGGGATCAAACCCTGGTTTTTGCACTTGCCAAAGCAGGTACTTAGTCTGCTGAGCTATCTTGCCAGCCCTAAATAATGTATCTTTGTGTGTGTGTGTGTGTGTGTGTGTGTGTGTGTGTGTGTGTGTTTGAGACAGGGGCTCACTATGCAGTTGAGGCTAGCCTTGAGCTCACTTTTGTAGCCCAGAATTGTCTTCGAACTTGCATTGATCCTCCTGCCTCAGCCTCTCAAGTGCTGGGATTAGAGGCAGTGCCACCACGCCTGGCTAAATAATGTATCTTGAAACATTTTCTTATTTATAAAAGTAAACAGGTCTATGTTAATACTTTGAATTTTATCTGTGAAGTGTGTATTCATCTCACATGCCTATTTTGGGACTGGTTCTTTCAATCTGGGAAGTCTAAAAAATAAATAAATTTGGGAAGTCTAATTTTTTTTTTTTTTTGTCTTTTTGAGACAGGGTCTTGCTATGCAGTTGAGGCTGGCCTTGAGTTCACTTTTGTAGCCCAGACTGGTCTCGAACCTGCACCAATCCTCCTGTCTCAGCCTCCCGAGTGCTGGGATTACAGGCGTGAGCCACCACACCCGGCAAATTTTTTTGAGTTCTTTATATATTCTTGAGAGTAATCCTTTGTCTTTGGAATAGCTGGCAAACATCTTTTCCTACCTGGTGGATTATCTCTTCACTCTATTGGTGACTTCTTTTATGCATTGTATCCTTTGTCTTCTGTAACATTATTTTGTGGTACTTTAGTTGTATTGCCTGCTTGTGTACCCTGATTCTGTAAATTTTCATAAAGTAAGAATTCACTGTTTTCTATTATGTTGTCTAATGTGTTCCATATTCAACAAACTTTGTAATTTAACTTAGTAAATCAGTAGAAGTTTAACTTTAAAATAAGAGCAGACACTTAAGTGGCTGCAGAAGGCAATAACTGTATAGATCAGTACCTTTTCTGAGCACTGGTATCACCATTCCCAGAGTTAAGTGTTGCAATAGTACAGGTACAGAAAGACTTCAGAACGGCAGCTCAGAGTTTGTTCATAGTCTCACCCCTCATCCAGCATAGATTATTTTTGGTGTGGTCATGGTTCATGTCATTCTAATATGTATTACAACAGTAAAATGACAGCTTGAGCCGGGAGTGGTGGCACACGCCTGTAATCCCAGCACTTGGGAGGCTGAGGCAGAGGATCAGTGCGAGTTCAAGACCAGCCTGGGCTACAAAAGTAAGTTCAAGGCCAGCCTGAACTGCATAGCGAGACCCTATCTCAAAAAGACAAAAAAAAAAAAAAAAAAAAGGACAGCTTGACCCAGTACACATAAATTGCAATGTCTTCCTTTAAACTAGCAATGTATGTACAGATTCATAGAATAGTCCTCCCTTATTTGCAATTTTGCTTTCCATTATCTTAGTTACCTACATGGCATGAAAATATTAAATGGAAAATTACAGAAATTTAAAAAATCAAAAGGTGGCTGAGTATGTCTGGAGTAGTTTCGGCAGCTTCTGTTTTTTTTGTTGTTGTTTGTTTGTTTTTGTTTTGCCAGTACTGCACTGTTTTTTGTTTTGTTTTGTTTTGTTTTTTTAGCTTTTTTGAGACAGGGTCTTGCTATGCAATTCAGGCTGGCCCTGAGCTCACTTTTGTAGCCCAGGCTGGTCTCGAACTCACAGCGATCCTCCTGCCTCAGCCTCCCAAGTGCTGGGATTACAAGCGTGTGCCACTACGCCCGGCTTGCACTGCTTTTATCATAGCAGCTTTGTAGTATAATTGCAAGTCAGGGATTATGATGGGCCCTGCCATGCCTTTGTTGCACAGAATTGCCTTTGCTATTCTAGGTCTCTTCTGGTTCCACATAAATTTTAGGATTACTGTCTCTAATTCTGTGCTATTGGAGTTTTTTTTATCAGAATTGCATTGAATCTATAATAGTTTGGGAAATATGGCCACAATACTTGAAAAGTATAAATTTGGACAATAACCACAGTCAACATTTTTTCAGATGGTAGGTACTTAAAAGCAGTTTTAGGGCCCGGTGGCATGGCTCAGTGGTCTAAAGCGCCTGCTTGGGAAAGCTTGGGTGGCTTCAGGGACCGCAGTTCGATCCCTGGCACCACATGCTGCGCCAGCCCTGTCCTCAGGGCGTGGGCTGAGCCGGCCATAAAAATGAGTGAATAAACAAAGGTAATGAAACAAGAAAAAAAAAAAAAAAAAAAATCAATAAAATTTTTTTAAAAAATAATTAAAAAAATCAGTCATTCAAAAAAAAAAGCAGTTTCAGTGGAATAAATATCATTTTTATCTAGTGAAACAAGGTATATTCATAGCTGCTGAGTAAGTCAGCATTCACTAGGAAAGGCACAGACATATGGAGGATTACCGTTTAATATATCTGCCACTGGCCGCTCCAGTGGCTGGCTGCTGAGGCTGCCCATTTGTAACTCTGACAGGTTGCTTGGATACCACATTGCTAGGTGAGTTGTCTCCGTCTTCTCCCCATGTTGCCTTATAGGCCTTGCTAGACTCAAAGTTCTTCGTCCTATGGAAGAGTCAGGAGTGCAGAAGCCCAGAAAGCAGGAGAGGGAGAATTGCAATTATTTAATGCCCACCACTTTAAAGATGTTCCTAGTAACTTTAGCAGAAAAACTACACACAGCTAAATCTAGATTATCTATGACTCATGGCAATATAGGACAAGAAAAGGATTAACATTGATGCTAATGTTTTTTTAATTTTTATTTTTTGACACAAGGTCTTGTTATATACATAGTTCAGGCTGGCCTCAAAAATCACCTTCTGCCTCCACCTTCCAAATGCTGGGATTATAGATATGTGCCATCACACTTGGTTTTAAATCATTTTTAAAAGGTCTAAATCTTCACTATCAAATCTTTACTAAGTTATATTATACCAAGTAGAAAAATGCAAATATTTGATTTTTAAAGTTTCTGGGAGGGCCCGGCAGGATGGCTCAGTGGTCTAAAGCGCCTGCTTGGGGAAGCTTGGGCGGCTTCAGGGACCGCAGTTCGATCCCCGGCACCACATGCTACGCCAGCCCTGACCTCAGGGCGGGCTGAGCGGGCCATAAAAATGAGTGAATAAACAAACAAAGGTTCTGAAACAAGAATAAAAATAATAAATAAAATAAGAATTTAAAAAAAAAATAAAATAAAGTTTCTGGGAGTGAACCCTAACCCTAAAGAAAAAAATAAGTTTCTGGGGGTTAATGAACAGTTTTTAAAAAGTGTAAAGGAAGCTCATAAGAGGTTCTTGGGAAGCACCTCAGATTCCTGGAACAAGGTAGGATATGCAGTCTTTGAGTATTCATGGTGAGGTGTGATGACACACGCATGTAATCCCAGCACTTCAAAAGCTGAGGCAGGAGGATAATTGCATGTTCAAGACCACTCTGGGCTACAAAGTGAACATAAGGCCAACTTGAAATGTATAGTGAGACCCTGTCTCTAAAAAATGAAAATAAGTAAGAAATCTCACATACCATCCATTAGTTTAGTGAAGCCTATTTATATGTATTCTGTATTAATGATAGATCCCTAGGAAAATTCTAAAGCAGAGTAATGGTACACAAAATAAACAATATATTAGCTTATTTGAAAGCAACTAACTATAAAATTTGTTTTAATTTTGGAGCCTAGAGACTGAATCCAGGGCCTCATACTTGCTAGGCATGTACTTTACCACTGAGTCACACCCCTAGCCAGAGGCTTCTGTTAGGACACTAGCTTGTACAACAAGTGGAAGATAGAGGGTTTGAGTTCATAGTGACGAAGGAGACAGTAGGTTTGTCAGTCCTAGTACACAAAGAGAGCAGACGGAGGCAAGATTATCTAGGCCCCTGGTCTACTAAGGTTCCAACCACAACTCCACCCACAGCTTACATTTCATGCTTGTTGAGTGCAGAGGTTACCAGTGAGTATGTTTACTTCTTCATCCACTGATGCACCTTAGCTTTGATGTCTATTTGTAACCAAACATAGTTAAGACTATGGCCACATAAGGGACAATTAGGTCTAAGTTATTTTAAGAAAAAATGCTTCTCATCTGATAAGAATTGTAAGATAAAACTCATACATAGCCCCTTAGAAAGAATTTGCCTACATGATAAAATTTTCAATCAAATTTTTGATGAATTATAATGAGATAACTCCACCTGAAAAGGTAGAGATTAAAGATTTATACCTGACTATTTTCAGAAATCTAGTTTTTTTTTTCAAGTACTGGGGATTGACCCCAAGGCTTTCATATTGAACTATATATCTCTAGCCCTTTATTTTTTTAATTTTTATTTATTTTTTCTTGTTTCAGAACCTTTGTTTGTTTATTCACTCATTTTTATGGCCGGCTCAGCCCACCCCGAGGGCAGGGCTGGCGCAGCATGTGGTGCAGGGGAACGAACCGTGGTCCCTGAAGCCACCCAAGCTCCCAAGCAGGCGCTTTAGACCACTAAGCCATCCCGCCGGGCCCTAGCCCTTTATTTTTTTTTTTGAGACAGAATCTTGCTACACTGCCCTGGCCAGGCTCAAACTTGAAAGCATCCTAGAGTGCTGAGATCACACACCCAGGCAGAATCTAATAATCTTTAGGTATCACTTTATTTCACTTAAATGCCTCATTTATTAAGAACAGTGACGTTTAAGAAAGGATTTTAAATATCCCTTAATGAATTTAAGAAACTGCCATAAAAACAAAAAACAAAGTTATGAAGAAATAGGCACAAATGGGGCCAGCAGGATGGCTCAGTGGTCTAAAGCCCCTGCTTAGGAAAGCTTGGGCAGCTGCAGGGACCACGGTTCGATCCCGAGCACCACATGCTGCGCCAGTGCTGCCCTCAGGGCAGGCTGAGCCAGCCATAAAAATAAATAAACAAACAAACAAACGAAAGTTCTCAAACAAGAAAAAATAAAATAAAATAAAATAAGAAATAGGCACAAAAACTCTTAAATTTTTTCCTCTAGGTCTGACTGCCCTCATTAGCACTAAATAAAAATAACAAAAGGAAAGTCAAATATTACCTATTTTTTATATTAAGGAAAAGAGAATTATAGAGGGAGCCAGGGAAATAGCTCCATGGCACAAGTTCCTAGTTGGCAAGTGCAAGGTCATAAGTTCGAACCCCAGTCCCACCAAAAGAAAAAAAAAAAGTAAAAAAAAAAAAGAACTAAAAAAAGGGGGGAGATTATACAATATGAATTATAATATGGAAGAGGGAGTGTTAAGATGATTGAATAACAGGAAAGGAAACAAAGGCAGAAAAATGAAGGGTACATTCAGATACTTTTTTTTTTACATTTAACCAGTCTTTTATAATTCTCATAACAATCCAAAATCAAGGAAGCAAATATTACCGTATATAGTAAAATAACTAGAATTCTCAAGAAAAAACGAAGAATAGTTAGATTGTATTAATTCAACATAAAATCATAGAAATCTAACATTGATATAATAGGAACTATGGAACAAATTATAATGTGAAG
>PVJA010040228.1:0-18629 GCA_004027025.1 Myocastor coypus | reverse complement strand
TGATGTGCTTGAGCTCATGCAACCTTGAAGGAAAGTGACAAAGGCAAGAGCTGTCCTTGGTGACTTGTGGAGCTCCACTCCCCACTCCCCAGTGCTCCAGGCCCCTTCTCACCCCATCCTAGGTCCTGGAGTGGCCTGGCTGGCAGCAAGTGGGGAGCATCCCGACCCGATCTGCCCTCACCTGGGCATGCTCTGCTACCAGGATAGGATTGGGGAGCAATTCCTGCCTGGGAGGTGAAAAACATGGAGGTACAAAACATCTGAGTTGCCTTCTGCTGAGACATTCTGAGTCAAGGGCTGCCAGTGTGTTTCTGTAAAGCACTGGATAACAAACAGTGTGCATCTCACATCATGCAGGTTGTGGCCCACATTCTCAACTGTGTCATTGTGCACAAAAGCAGCCACAGAGCATCTGTCAGAACCATAACCTGGGCTCTATATACCGTACTTTGTAGAACTGTTGTTAGTGTCAGCCTTTGGGATGAGTCATGGCCGTTGCTTGGTCATTTGGCTTTCTGTGAAAGCCTGAGAAAATGTTTTTCGTAGGGTGACACTTCTTAGACACACTACAGTTCATTTATCCCTTTTCTCTGAGGTCCCATAATCTCCTTGACCAGAAAATTTGGAACATCTCTGAGTTATCCGATATTACAGCACAGGTTCTCTTATGTCCTGAGTCCTTATTGACCTTGAAGGGTTAGGGCCAAAATATTGGCTATCCTCATAGCCCTTCTTTTTCTCTAATTTTTGGCCTGTTAAATTACATTCTCAATCCTGCAGCAGAGAAGCTTTGTGATAACCTTGCTCTATAACATAGGTAATTGAGCTTATCATCACTGGCTTTCTGAATATCAAACATCTTTAACTTAGCTTGGAATTGATATTTTCTGACAATCATTGATATTCTAATAACTCTCCAAAGAATGTGATATAAGCAAGTACACAACTTTTACACAGATATTTGGAAATTCAAGAAAATACAAAATTGTAGCCTGTGAAGTCAATGGAGATTTAGTGTTTTTCTTTTAATATTTAGATCTTTAATCCATTTTGTCTTAAGTTTAGTGCATGGTGATAGACTTGGGTCAAGTTTTAGTTTTTGGCATGTAGAGAGCCAGTTTTTCCAGCACCATTTTTTAAAAATTTTATTTTATTTTATTTCATTTTTCTTGTTTCAGAACCTTTTTCTGTTTATTCACTCATTTTTATGGCCGACTCAGCCCACCCCAAGGACAGGGCTGGCGCAGCATGTGGCGCCGGGGATCAAACCGCAGTCCCTGAAGCTGCCCAAGCCTTCCCAAGCAGGGGCTCTAGACCTGTGAGCCATCCCGCCGGGCTCCCTCCAGCACCATTTGTTAAAGAGGCTATCTTTCTTCCAGTAAACGTGTTTGGCCCCTTTGTCAAAAATAAGGTGTTTGATTGTGTTTGTATTTGCTTCTGCATCTTCTAATCTATTCCACTGACCCTCAGGTCTATTCTTTTGCCAGTACCATGCTGATGTTATTCCTGTAGCTCTGTAGTATAACTTTAGGTCAGGAATTGTAATGCCTCCTCTGGAAAAGTCATTCCAAAAATTTATTTGGAACCAAAAAAGACCCAGAATTGCAAAGACAATTCTCGGCAATAAAGGTACGGCAGGAGGCATTACAATTCCTGACCTAAAGTTATACTACAAAGCTACAGTAATAACATCAGCATGGTATTGGCAAAAGAATAGACCTGAAGATCAATGGAATAGACTAGAGGACACAGAAGCAAATACAAAGGAATTATAATGCCTCCTGACATATGTTTGCTGCCCAGAATGGTCTTTGAAATTCTGTGTCTTTTTTGGTTCCAAATAAATTTTAGGAATGATTTCTCCAGGTCTGTGACGTATGTTGATGGTATTTGGATAGGAATTGCATTAAATCTGTATAACAATCTGGGAAGTATGGCCATTTTAACAATGTTGGTTCTTCCTATCCAGGAGCAGGGAATATCTTTCCATTTTCTGAAATCTTCTAGGGTCTCTTTCTTTTCAGAGTAATGTAGTTTTAACTGAAAAGATCTTTTATTTCTTTAGTTAAGTTGATCCCTAAATATTTCATTTCTTCGGTGCTAGCATACAAGGTACTGATGCTCTCATTTCTCTCTCAGTGTGTTTGTTATGTGTGTAGAGGAGTGCCACTGAATTTGTGTATTGTTTTTCGTAGCATCTTAGTGGAGTTCTTTGGGTCTTCCAAGTAGATTATCTTTTTTTTTTAAGAATTTTTTATTTTTTATTTTATTTTTTTCTTGTTTGAGAAATTTTGTTTGTTTGTCTATTGCTTTTTATGGCTGGCTCAGCCTCCCCTGAGGGCAGGGCTGGCGGAGCATGTGTGCTGGGAATCGAACCGCGATCCTTGCAGCTGCCCAAGCTTTTCTAAGCGGGCGCTTTAGACCACTGAGCCATCCTGCCAGGCCCCCCAAGTAGATTATCATGTCATCTGCAAATAGTGATAGTTTTACTTCTTCTTATTCCTTTTATTTTTCTTTCTTGTCTAATGGCTGTAGCTAACGATTCCAGAACTATATTGAATACGAGTGGTGTTAGAGGATATCCTTGTCTTGTGCCAGATTTGAGAGTAAAAGACCAGTTTTTCTCCATTTAGAATTATGTTAGCTGTTGAATTATTATTTTTTAAAGACTTTTTATTTTATTGATTTGTGTTTTTCTTGTTTCATAACCTTTATTTGCTTATTCACTCATTTTTATGGCTGGCTCAGCCCGCACCCTGAGGGCAGGGTTGGCACAGCATGTGGTTCCAGGGATCGAACCGCGGTCCCTGAAGCCGCCCAAGCTTTCCCAAGCAGGTGCTTTAGACCACTGAGCCATCCCACTGGGCCCCAGCTGTTGGATTATTGTAGATAGCTTTTATCAGGTTGAGGTAGAAGCCCTCTATTCCACTTTTCTGTAGGACGTTGAACATGAATGTGTTGAACTTTCTCAAAGGACATTTCTGGTGGCCCACTGGGATGGCTCAGTGGTTTAAAGCACCTGCTTGGAAAAGCTTAGGCGGCTTCAGGGACTGCGGTTCGATCCCCAGCACCACCTGCTGCGCCAGCCCTGCCCTCGGGGCGGGCTGAGTCGGCCACAAAAATGAGTGAATAAACAAACAATGGCTCTGAAACAAGAAAATAAATAAATTTTTTAAAAAATTTAAAAAAAGGACTTTTCTGCATCAATTGAGATGATCATGTGATTTTTTGGCTTTGGCTCTATTGATATAGTATATTTCATTTATAGATTTTCATATACTGAACCATCCTTGCATCCTTGGGCTGAATTATACCTGTTTGTGGTGTATAATCTTCTTGATGATTAGCTGTATTCTATTGGCGAGGATTTTATTGAGGATTTTTGCATCTATGTTTATCAGAGAAATTGGCCTATAGTTTTCTTTTTTAATTTTTTACATTATTTTTTATTTTACTTAAGTTTTTATTTTTTGAGTCATTCAGGCTTTTACTTAAGCCATTTTTTTCATGATTTAATATTTTATTATTTAAATTTAACAATGGTTATATTACATATTTTCATCATCAGATCAGTTTAGATTAATAGATATACGTATACAAGATTGATCAAACAATTAAACATTAACACTTAGAATAAACATTCCTTTTTTATCTTTTCCCCTTTTTTTCTTTAAAAGCTCACACATTGCATATGGTCCTCAGAATAGTTCTACAGAGCACAATGTGTGGGCATGACCCACCTCCCTTTTGATGTTGCTAAGAAGAAAAGAAAAGAAAATTCTTCTCTTTGGACTAAGAGGAAGCAGATGCATACACAATCAAATGTTCTGCAATTGCAGTGGGCCACCAGTGAAGCTTGTAATGTTGGAGGCTATAGATCTAAGCCTCCTAAAGCTCATCTCATCGATCTAGCTCTGCATTTCAGGCATCGTTTTTTTTTTTTTTTTTTTTAATTTTAGTTTATTTTTTTCTTGTTTCAGAACTTTTGTTTATTTGTATTTATTTCTATGGTTGGCTCAGCCTGCCCTGACTGCAGGGCTTGCGCAGTATGTGGTGCCGGGGATCGAACCACGGTCCCTGCAGCCGCCTAAGCTTTCCTAAGCAGGCAGGCGCAGCCGGGCATGGTGCTGCACGCCTGTAATCCCAGCATTCAGGAGGCTGAGGCAGGAGGATCGGTGTGAGTTCGAGACCAGCCTGGGCTATAAAAAGTGAGCTCAAGGCCAGCCTGAACTGCACAGCAAGACCCTGTCTCAAAAAAAAAAAAAAAAAAAAAAAAGCAGGCATGCGCTTTAGACCACTGAGCCATCCATCCTCCCGGGCCCCCTCCCGGGCCCCCGTTTCAGGCATTGTAATTAAGCTTTTTTTTTTTCTTCTGGCTGATCAAGGGCAAGTCAGAGCACGACTTGTATAACAAAATATTCACTTTTTTGTATTTTCCAAGGTCAAATCCCCTCAGGATGAAGTTTGGGACCATATACAGTAGTTTGTAGGCTCAACGCTAGCCCCAACTGCATAGTGAGACCATGTCTGAAAAAGACAAAAAAACAACAACAACAAACTTTCTGTATTAACCATGATGTCATAAGACCCCTTACAAGTAGCAGTATATCTATCCTGTCTTATATCTCACAACAAACTGGTCCTTTATATTTTCACAAAGTTAGCCACATATGACATTAGATTCCCTAGTGATTAACAGTTGACCAACCAAGATTAGATGTTTAATTCAGGACCATTTTGAAAATGTTGATCCAGCAAACCTGCATGGTATATGGACTGAGATCTCTAGTTTTAATGAACTTTGTCTTTTTGGGTGGTCCTAGGAAGGCGGCTTCATGGAGTTTGTGCTCTCTCTGCTCATTACACGTAGAAGTTAGCATATTAATAACAACTTGTGACTGTTATCTGCCTACTTTAGGGAGCTGGATGCACTGGGAGCACAGGTATCCAGGAGTATGTGTACCCTTCTGATGCCACTCCTGCATAGGACTCTATTCTGGTGTCAAACATTGACAAAGTGAGGATTGATTTTCTAATTAAAGCTATTGTTAAACAGACCAAGGTACGGCTTTTCAACTTCTATTTAAATAGCATTTGAGAACACAAAGTACCTGCATTTATTTTCAACCAGTTTCTTTTTTTTTTTTTTTTTTTGTCTTTTTGAGACAGGGTCTCATTATGCAGTTGAAGCTGGTCCTGAGCTCACTTTTGTAGCCCAGGCTGGTCTCGAACTTGCACCAATCCTCCTGCCTCAGCCTCCCTAGTACTGAGATTACAGGTGTGAGCCACCAAGCCCGGCTTTCAACCAGTTTCTGTTGCCATTGAGAATCAATGACAATAGGATGAAATATGTTCTTATCACCCCTTATTGAAAATACTGGAGACCAGGAGGCTGAATCAACAGCTATTTCTTTTCACAGTTCAGGAGCCTGAGAGACCAAGGTTACAGTGCTGGCAGGAGTGGATGAATTGCTTCCAAAGATGCTGCTCTTAGTTTCTAGACAGTGCATTGCCCTTCTTCCCGTGTCCTTTGTTCTTTTTTTTTTATTTTTTTTTTTGTGGGGCTGGGGTTCAAACTCACGAACTAGCACTTGCCAGGCAGGCACTTGTGCCACGGAGCTATCTTCCGGGCCCCATAGCCTTCATTCTTTTTTATGTATTTATTTATGTATGTATGTATGTATGTATGTATGTATTTATTTATTTATTGTTTGAGAACCTTTGTTTGTTTATTCACTCATTTTTTGGCCGGCTCAGCCCACTCCGAGAGCAGGGCTGGCACAGCATGTGGTGGTGGGGATTGAACGGTAGTCCCTGAAGCTGCCCAAGCTTTGCCAAGCAGGCACTTTACACCACTGAGCCATCCCGCCAGGCCCCCAGCCTTCATTCTTAACTGTGCTACTGGTGTTCTCTTTTTTTTTTTTTTTTTAAGAATTTTTTATTTTATTTATTTATTTATTTTTCTTGTTTCAGAACCTTTATTTGTTTATTCGCTCATTTTAATGGCTGGCTCAGCCCACCCTGAGGGCAAGGCTGGCACAGCATGTGGTGCTGGGGATCAAACCACAGTCCCGGAAGCGGCTGAAGATTTCCGAAGCAGGCACTTTAGAGCACTGACCCATCCCGCCGGGCCCCAAGTGCGCTACTGGTGTTCTTTTGCACATCCAGCTTCCTTCTTAGAAGACACTACTTAAATTGGATTAGAGCCACTCTAAAGCCTGAGTGACCTCAGTGTAACTGTCTTCAAGTCAGCCACCTTCTGTGATATCTGGGTTGGAGGCTTCAACATCTGAATTGGGGGACAGGCATAACACAAGGCATTACATTCTATTTTATTTCTAAGATTTGTATTTTAGGCTGTGCTGTCTGCTATTTTTTTTTTTTAGACAGGACCAGGGTTCCAACTCACAACCTTGCACTTGCCAGGCAAGCACTTGCTTGTACCACAGAGCTATCTCCCTGGCCCCTATTGTACTTTTTAATAGGTGACTAAGAACAGCTAAAACAGTCAGGATCAAAGAATTCATGTCAAAGTAGGATCCTGTGAGTCACATGATCAAAAGTCTGACTTTTCTTCTGCATTGCCCCTTTGATGGCTCTGGTACTGGCTTTATTGTTCTGCTCATGGAAGCCAATTTGTGATGCAACAAGGAAGGTTCACAGCACATTATTCATGGGATGTGTGCAGAAAATTTCATCTGAGCTTCCCTAGCCACGAAATATTCCCATATCTTTCCCATTACTTCTGTTATTTGCTGCAATAGACTGTCTCATTGCTTGGATTGTGATGTATAATTATACACTGTGGAGAAACAGAAAGTATATATAAGGCTACAAAGTCACAATATTGTTTAAAACATAAGCCTGGGAACATGGAAAATACCAAATACCATATATTTGGCTACCTGTACTGGATTTTGATCCTTGGTATATTTTTGTTAATTTAGCCTTAAAGCTACAGATTTTGGAATCATTTTGCACAGATCATTCTTAAATTCAAGTCTATCTGTCACTCTATCAACTCTCATCATCTATGCCTGTCTGTCTGTCTGTCTGCCTATCTATCTATCGATCGATCGATCTATCTATCTCTATCTATCTATTAATCCATGCATCCATCCATCCATCTATCTCTCATCTGTCTTGGATATATGTATCCCTCTCTGTGTCTTACATATCACTTTATATGTGCTCCCTATCCCCTGTGTGTAATCCATTCCTTCATGATATCACTCCAGGGTGTTGCGATGGAGGAATCTTGATCTTTCTCCTTTAAACTTGACCTTTCTTCTAGTGTAGTTTTCACATCTCTTCCCCTCTCCATTTCCTACATTGTCGTTTTCAATTTGTTCCATGACTTCTAATATGGGCTTTAGAGTAGCTCTCATAAGCAAATGTAATAAAGAATAAAACCTCCAACTTTTCGCAGGTAAGATATTGAGGCCTAACATATCATAGCACATTATATTGGAGTGACAGACAAACCTATCAATTTTGCATATCTTTTGTTAGTTCATGTGGCTGTTTTTTTTTCTTTTATTGTCCCCAAATTGTACAAAGCTTTATTGTAACCAGGTAGAAATTCTAAGGCCAGTTCAAGATTCAAGAACTTGCAGATCTATCCTGTTTTTATTAGAACATAATCATGTTATCAAAAAAATTCACGTTATAAGTTACAAATAGAAAGGGAATCACTTAGAGCAATCAACAACCATACTGCATGGGAAATATTTGGAAGAATCCACAACTTCGATGTCAGTCTTTGAAAAAGTTTACACATTCAAAGAAATCACCAAAATCTGGGTGTGGTGGTGCACACCTGTCATCTTAGCTGCTGGGGAGGCTGAAAACAGAATCACTGTGAGTCTGATATACATACTAATCCCCTGTACATCTTGTACTACACACATAAAAGAAAAAAGAGCACTGTTTAAGTAACCAATTATATAATTGCTTAATGATTTAAGATGCTCTCAGCAAAATAATAGTGATAACATCAGAACACATAAACATGAATGTGTAGGCAGTTGAATTAGATAGAAAAGTTATAGGCAGTCTGACAGGGCCAGGCCCTCAAGGACACAATACAGAAGATGAGGTCACTTGTGGGGAGCCCTGTAGAAATGGGGTCCTTTAACAGGGACCTTCACCAGGGCTCCCTGGAATGAACCCAAACACCTGCAGACCATGAGCTGCAAATATTTACCAAGTAAGCTTAGAATAGACACTAAGATACAGTCAAGGATGCATTGACCCTGGGAGAGAGAACTGGGCCAATTAATACAGAAAAACAGCTCGTAGAGGGAAGTGTGTCCTGACTTAACCTGGCCCGCAATTATTCCCTTGAACTGTATAAATATCACAGCTTTTATCAATAAACTGCCTTTTGCCACCACAGCATTTGGTCCTTTTGTGTTTCAGTCTCTCTCCCGAGTTCTCCCCATGCAGGCCGTGGCAGTCACTGTACAATTTTGGACCAGAGAAACACTCCCTGCTGTGGGCCTGAACTCAAGACAAAAGCGTAAACAAATGCAGCCACATACTTCCCTGGGAATGGGCACAGGGATTGATATTCTACATAGGTAGCAATCACCTTAAAATAGCCTAAATCAGTCACTGATCCCACTCCCAGCAGGAAGAGACCCTGTCTTGTATTCATGCCCTCTTGTTGGTTGACACTTCCCCATTGGATCCTGATTCAATCAATTTGACCTGAGCAATGGTGCATAGAATCTCACTGGCTGACCATGCATTTGTCCCACCTCATGCCCACCTACCTGAGTTCCCACGTTCTCCACTCCCTTAGGCCCACCTTACCACCTGATTTTGCTCTCTAAAAGTCCATGGAAGGGACATCTTCCTGGTGAATGCCCTCTCAGGGCTCCCTGCTGGTCCTCTCTGGGACAGAGGCTTTCTTCCCTCCGTATATATTCGGCTCCTAACTTCCGTTTGATCCTAAAATTCATTCTTTGCATTTAGAGAACATGAACTCATGCCAGGTACTTGTCAGGTCTGGAGCTTCATTTTTCCACCTGTATAATTTGGAGGCTGTCCACCGATATGCTGTTTACTGTGTCACTCTTACTTCCTTAAGTTTCATTGCAGGTAGTATTTTTTCCAGAACAACATCCAGTACCTTGTTCCACATGGATGTGGTTCCACTGTTGGTCATATAGGCTTGACATGTAGATATCTTCTGATTCATCAGCTGACATTTTCCAGTCAAATGATGTGCATTTCATAAAACAGCCCCAGATTCTAAATCTGTGTAAAAAGTTCTCAACGCTTCCACCTGTCAGAGTTCTCTACCTAGGAACCTGAGTGTTGGATTTTATTTTCTCATCCCATTGGGTCTTTCACTGGCCATTGAATAAGGCCAAATCTTCTGGAAAATCAACATTTGGGTGCTGCCTAACCACTCAAGTGGTTTCCTACTTCCAAGGTCTCTTCTCTGATTCCTAAGTCACAGTTTCCAAACAGCACGTCTGGTCTTGCTATCTCCTGCTATCAGGAGATAGCACAAAACCTGCACGAGAAGATGCCAGAGAGGCAACCAATGCTAATCTATAAATCAAGTGGTTCATTTATTTATTTATTGGTTTGTTTTCTATATTTAGGACAGGGTCTACATGGTCTATGAGGTGTATAGGGTCTCATTATGTAGATCAGACTAATAGTAATTCTCTCGTTTTCAGCATCCAAAGAGCTGCAAAAGTGTTTTGATTTGCTTTTAAAATATTGTAAAAGTAAAATCAATGTCTGTACAATATAGTTCGGATGATCCAGCGGCAGGGACCCAAAGGAAGGAGAGAAGGAAAGGAACGCCTGCCCAGGGTTGAATGTGGGTTCCCACAGGGCTGGCTGAGGCCTGTTGGTTGCTGTTTCGTAACTTCTGCAAAAGTCCTGTGTCCAAGGATCTGATAATTGCTCTGCTTTGTCTCCAGGTGTCGGCAGAGTCTTCCGTGGCAGGGGTGTAGGGGGCCTGGAAGCAGGTGCGCGTGCTCGAGTGAAAGGCTCTGAGGCGCTGGGCTCGGGCCCTCGTTGCCCCGCCCAGCTTCTGGTTCCTCTCAGGCCCAGTCCGCTCCACCCAATCACGTCTTAGCCCCGCCCCAGACCTCCGTCCCCATTGCTCCCTGGCTCTGCTACCCGAGCCGCGGGTGGCGCTGAACTCCTTGGCGCCCTCCCTGGGACGCGCCTTCAACTCAGCACACTGAGCAGCCTGAAGCCTGAGGAAGAGCCCAGCAAGGAAGCCAGGCCCAGTCCCGGTGGCCTCGGCATTGGCTCTGGGGGAAGAGGTACGACCTGCGGTGGGGAGGGCGCGGGTGGGGGGCGGCGGACTTGGACGGGGCTTCAGGTGCAGCGGCTTGGAGGCCCCTCCCCCACCCAGCGTGGCGCTGTGGCGCCGGGTAGGTGGTCACCCTGCTCCTGCCTTCCTTCCCATCCCTGGACCGTGTTAGTTTTGTTTTCCAGGCTTTGTATTTTCACTGGAAATCCAGCATTATGATGTTTATGGTTGCTTTGACTGAAAATACGGAGTCTCTTCTCGGTTCATACTAGCTTTAGCATTTTGTTTCCACTTGTGCAGGAGCTTTTTTTCCCTCGATAAATATGTTCTGCTCATTAACTCCGTTGGTTCCTAAAATTCATTCTTTGGTTTTAGAGAACATGAACTCGTCCCAGGTACTTTTCATGTTGGGGATCAGTTTTCTCTATATCATCTGGAGGTTCCCAATTGGAGGTCATGTACCCCAGATCAGTTTTTCCTTCCTGCATCAGGATCAGAAATACTGACTTCTTGGACTGAGATGAGAACCTGGAGGCAACGCCTACAATTGGCACTCAACGTGGCCAGAAAGCACGGCCTTCTCAACACAACAATCACTACCAAAATATTGTGCAGGTTATCCACAGGACCTTGCATGACCAATTTAGAAGTAAGCAGTGCATTTTACTAATTATAGTGCTCAGACACAAATAGCAAATAGGGATCTATCCCTCAAGGGTCATCATGGGGCAAGTTCAGTCTTTATCTGCAGAAGAGAAATAATTTAGTTTGTAATCAATTAGTAATAACTATTACTAATTGATTACAAACCTGTTTTAAGATACAGACATTAAGGTGTCATCTTAATATGTTTTTAGATTATTCCATGAGATAGCTACATTGTAACATTCTTTTCCCAAAGCTGGTACACTGGATCTCAGAGTTTGGGATGAAATAGGTGAAAACTTTTATGTAGCTAAATCTCAAAAGAGAAAAATTCTCCTGCAAACTGTAGCCACAAATAACCTGATGAAGATGGCCATTTCATTCATTCATTCTCTCTTTCTTTATTTTTTTGCGGGACCGGGGTTCGAACTCACAACCTTGCACTTGCCAGGCAGACACTTGTGCCACAGAGCTATCTCCCTGGCCCCTGACATTATGCTTTCTTTCTTTTACGTTTTTATGGCCAGCTCAGCCTTGAACCATGGTCCCTGCGGTTACCTAAGCTTGCACTTTAGCCAACTGAGCTATCTTGCAGCCAGGCCTTTTCATTCTGTGTAGCATCCCTGAAAGAAATGTGGATGCTTTACCATTGCAAAACACTACTGGTAGCCGGGCATGGTGGCGTATGCCTGTGATCAACATTAATAAGAACACAACTGCAACTGAGTCGTCTCAAACCTGCTTTATTGCACCGTTTTCATAAATTGCTAGGAACCATATTAAGTAGAACTATTCTATGCTTTCCTGATTTTATTACATCTCACTCTAATCTCCCAGGTTTGTTGTCATCAGCTAACTATAATATAGATGCTACCATGAATCTGGATTCCTTTTTTGCTAAAGCCAGACAATTCCGTAAATTAATTTTTCAAAATTCTAAACTTTTGCTAAAAGGAAGGTGAAATTATCATTATTATTATTGTTTCTTTTTTTTTTTTTTTTTGAGGCAGGGTCTCGCTATGCAGCTCAGGCTGGCCTTGAGCTCACTTTTTGTAGCCCAGACTGGTCTCAAACTCACACCGATCCTCCTGCCTCAGCCTCCCATGTGCTGGGATTACAGGCAAGTGCCACCATGCCCGGCGCCAAGGAATGTAAAATTCTCAGAGCAAAAACTAGATAAATCATGAGGTCCTGTCCTACTTATCAGCTCATCCCTAAGCCTCAGCAGAGCTACCATCCCAGAGGTCATAAAACTAACCGATCCTGATTATTACCCATGTATCTTATTTGAGCAGCTTGCCGTTTAGCTCATTTTTTCAAGCACCTGCATGGGCAAAGCCAGTCAGGCACTGGGGACCTCAGTTCGATCCCTAGCTCCACATGTCAGACCAGAACTGCCCTGAAGGCAGTGTGAGTCAGCACCCCTCTAAAAAATACCCTCCTCTTTTAGCAAACGTAAACATATCCATGCTTTTATAAATAGGTGCACACACATGCCCCATGGTATCTGTCATATAGGTAAACAAAAGCATCATGTTTTACAACATTGCCTATCAATCTTTGCTAACTTACAGTTACAAACATTAAACTTAATACTGGTTCTGCTTACAGTAGTAAAACTCCTCAGAATTTTCTTGATAACTGCAATGAAGCATGTTACAGGGACCCCATATGGTTCTCAAGGTCAAATAATGATTGAACATATACATTTTAAACTAAAACATCAAGTAGCCAAACAGAAAGGGGGAACACAGAGTCAAAACTTTGCTACATAGGCACTGAGAAGTGTGCCAATATTGGATTTTCGGCAAATGCCCCAGAAGTGATCATAAAGGCTCAGGAAGAAGTGGTTGTAGGGGGTTAAAAAAGAGAAAAAGAAATTTTAAAAAAAGGATATATATGTGTGTATATATATATACATATATATATATGTGTGTGTGTGTGTGTGTGTGTGTGTGTACTTGTGCATTTGCCTGTTGAAGTGGTATGTTAAGATATTAAAACACTTGTACAGCTACTAGAATAGACTATCACTAATCAGTGTTTAGAAGTACTGGACAAAAAGAAGGATGTTGAAAACGTTTATGTCATAAAGTGCAGTAATAGGATTGTTTTTGGACTGGTGTTTGTGTGACTGCCTTTGTTCCAAAAATCATGAAAATAGATTTAAGTAGAAAAATGATTATTCGTTTGCAGATTAGATGTTCGGTGTTTTATGCACCCTAATTCGATCCTGTTGCCTAGTAAGCAGCCCTGTTACTCTGGTCATGCTGATGTTATTGTAGGGCTTTGACCCAGCTTTGTCTGCTGGCAAGGCATGTCAGAAAGTTGACGATCACCATGTCTTTCCTAGATGACTCATGTTACCTGAAGTGACAGTGGTCTAAGCAGGGCCTGAAACCCAGAAAAGCATTTGATTTGCATCGAGAGCAGAGTCCACTATGGAGGTCGCATTGCTGCAGTGAGGTTAAGAATTTGCCCACAGCCTGCATTCCTGAGAAAAAATTAGGTATGTGCTCTGTGTAGATGGTTCTATCCAGAAAATATGCAGCTTCCCTGGGTACAGCAAGGTCAGAAGCATCCCATTTTCTAGGCAAAAATAATATTCTTTCCCATATCCCTCTTCCTTGTGTTCTGTCTCATTCCTCTTGTGATGAGCAGGAAACATTCATTTGGGAACTGAAATAGGTGATGTAGAAATTCTGGTGGGCTACAGTTTGGAAGGCATCTGAGCCTCATTCATGGGAGATGTATTATGTGTCTCATGTTTTTCTTGCAAGCAATGCCTGGCAGGTCCCAAGCTGTGATGCCTTATACCTCCAAGATGAAGAGGTTGCACCTATAGAAAACAGAGAATATTTAGGAGGCTTAGATCAATAGCCTCCAACATTACAAGCTTCACTGGTGGCCCACTGCAACTGCACAACATTTGCCTGTGTATGCATCTGCTTCCTCTTAGTCCAAAGAGAAGAATTTTCTTTTATTTTCTTTTTTCTTCTTAGCAACATCAATAGGGAGGTGTGTCTTCTTATTTAAAAGAATAAATACAAGAAAAAACATTAAAAATTATACAGAATTTCAAATCAAAATAATGGGAAGTCAACAACAGTTTTTATATTGTATATTGTTATATTCAAAGTAGTTGTTCAGTTTGCCAGAAATAAGCCTGTAAAATTGGTCACAAAATTAAACATCAACTGTTCCTTTCTTTTTCTCCTTTCCCTAGTAGTTTTTCTCTCTTTCACAGTGTCTATTGTTCTTCTCAGGTTTTACTTACTGTTTCAGTTTCTTATACTAGGGAGGCAATATAATGTTTGCACATATGAGTCTGATCTATTTACTTATGAATATGGGCTCAAATTGTGCCCATTTACCTATAAAAGCCTTACTAGTTGAGTAATGCTCTGTTCTATAAAAATACTACATCTTTGTATCATCCATTCCTTAGTTGATAGACATTTTTTAAATTTACTTTATTTTTTTTTCAGGTTTCAGAACTTTTTGTTTGTTGATTTTTTTTAAGGCCGGCTCAGCCTCCCTTGAGGACAGGGCTGGCACAGCATATGGTGCCGTGGATCGAACCGCGGTCCCTGCAGCCACCCAAGCTTTCCTAATCGGGCGCTTTAGACCAGTGAGCCATCCCACCAGGCCCCAGATAGATATATTTTTTAATTTTATTGAATTTTTTTATTGTTTTTTCCTGTTTCAGAAGTTTTTTTTTTTAAGAATTTATTTTTTTTCTTGTTTCAGAATTTTTGTTTATTTTATTTATTTTTATGGCTGGCTCAGCCTGCCCTGAGGGTAGTGCTGGCACAGCATGTGGTGCCGGGGATCCAACCAGGGTCCCTGCAGCCACCTAAGCTTTCCTAACCAGGCTCTTTAGACCACTGAGCCATCCTGCCAGGCTCGTTCCACCCTAGTGGTGAACTCTAAACTTTGTGTGTGCAACACTGTTGGGAGCCGCTGGAAGCCAGGGAATTGATCAAGTGTGTGCAGGTGGGACTGGGCTTCATTGCCTGGAGCAGAAAGCTACCCCAGTGTGAGAAAAACCTGTCGGGTTCAGGTCAGCTGATTGGTTCCTTGGTAACCTTGCATTATGGGATGCAAACCTTGTAAAGCTATGAATACAGGATCCATGGTGTGTGAGTGAGTTAGCCTCGCCCATCAGGCAGACTGGTAACTATCTCGCTCAACTTTCTTTCTTGTTTTTCTTTCTGATTCCTACCGCTGTGCCTCCCAGGAGTTGAACCAGTTCGCAGTAAAGACCGACGGATCCCTACATTTGGCGCCCTAACAGGGACTCCGGTACGAGGTAAGTGTGGGCGGAGAACCCACTTCCAGGAAACCCGCACAAGGGGGGAAGTGGAGTAGTTAGAGCTGGCAGTAGTCCACACTGGTGTGCATTGGTGCTGGCTACTGACTAGGTGTAAAACTTGGGAAAGGGGCCCACTAGGATGAGGAGGGGCTCACTAGGGTGAGGAGGGGCTCACTAGGGCCAGGAGGGGCTCACTAGGGCCAGGAGGGGCTCACGAAGGCCAAGAGGGGTTCACTAGGACCAAGAAGGGCTCACTACGGCCAGACGGGGCTCACTAGGGTCAGGAGGGGCTCATTAGGGCTGGGTGCAGGCTCATTAGGGTCAGAGAGCTAAGGAGCTCAAAGAACAAGGATTGAGAGATGCCGGACAGAGGTGCGTTTGATTGAGTTAAGAATGGGGCAGACAGAGCCCCAGGAATCGCAGAGATATATGCAGGTAGAAGTAGCTGTTGCATGCTTGATCCTTGTCTGTACTTTTGTTTTCTGGATTGTGATTCGAAGGTGTTTTTTCACCACAAGGGATTTAGTGTGTAGTTCTCCTTTACAGTCAAGTCCTGAGTCCAAGCCGGGTGAGGGAGACGCCCCACCAGAAACTGCCTTTTCACAAAATCACTCTCAATATTCAATGGGCTTTGAGGAGCTACAAGCGGCATTCTGGGTTGTGGTTGCTCAGAGACGTTTTGCTAAACCTCAGATCAGGACTTCTGCCTTAAGGGAGGCAGAGCCATTTCTTTTATCTCCCTTGCAATTGGCATTAAAAGAAGCCAGACAGGCGAGAGAGTCCACGGAGGGTTTTTACTATCTCTACCCTGTTTCTGAAGTTCAAGACCCCAATAATCCTGGACAAGTTATACGTCTTCATGAATCCATACCCTTTAAAGCCTTAAAAGAATTGAAACAAGCTGTTGCTACTTATGGCCCTAGTGCTCCCTTCACTTTGAGTTTAGTAGAAATGCTAGGACAGCAGATTATGACCCCAAATGATTAGAAGGGACTAGCCAAAGCGTGTTTAAATCCGGGAGATTATTTATTGTGAAAAGGAAATTTTTGTGAATATTGCGCGGAACAGGCAGCTTGAAATGTGCTTCACAACTTAGCCATTACAAAAGATAAGCTAACAGGGGAGAGGGCTTTTGCAAGCACAAACCATCCGCTGACTTTTACAGTGCAAACATGAGCAAACTAAAATAGCGGCGGTTAGGGCCTGGAGGGAACTCCCTCATAAGAGTGCAACTTCCCTTAATTTGGCTTCTATTAAGCAAGGCCCTGAAGAACCTTTCCCAGATTTGGCTGCACATTTATTAGAAGCCATTGAGAGGATTATCAGTGACATAGAAGCTGGCAAATTAATAGCTCAACAGTTGGCCTTCGAAAATGCAAATAAATGGTGTAAAGAGGCTTTAAGAGCCCATAGGAAGGGAGCTACCTGCCTGAGATGATCTGGGTTTGTGCAGATACTGGCCCCTCATATGTACAGGGTGCTGTCTTGGCAGCAGCTATGTCTCAGGCCATTCATCCACAATCAAAAAACAGAGGTCAAAATAGGTTGTTTGCTTCCGTTGTGGGGATAAAGGACATATAGCCCGAAATGGTTCTGCGGCACCAAACACAACACAGACTGATTCTCTAGTTAAACATTCCAGTCCATGTGCTAGATGTAGAAGAGGGCGCCACCGGGCAAGTGAGTGCAAATCTAAAACTGATGTGGAGGGCCGACCCATTCAAGGAAACTCCCTGTGGGCCCGCCTGGGCTCCATCAAACACTGGGGCACTTTTCCCTCCCCCGCCACAAGCATCCTTGGTCTCTGGGGGGCAACAAGCAGTAGTGGAGGATTGGACCTTGGTTCCTCCTCCAGACTCCTATTGACTCCAGATATGGGGCCCTGAATTATTCCTACTGGAATCTGTGGACCTATGCCTCAGGGTACAGTGGGAATCTTGCTTGCTTTCAGTTGTTTTGTTGTTGTTGTTTTAGAGAAAAGAGATCCTTAAATAGTTTAAATTTATTATTGGTTAGTTCTCCCCCAAAATGTGGCTATTTCCCTTTGCTTTGAATGGAACTTTCCAATTAGCAATCTTACAGGGCTTTCAGGTTTGCTGAAGGGAGGGATTTTATGTGGACCTCTTTGCAGTCAGGCTAAACAGTTCAGGAAAGAGGCAGTGACACTGGAAATTCAACCCATGACCTGAGTTCAACTCAGTCAGTCACTCTGAATGCATTGGTCCTGCTGCCTTTGTCCTGCAGGGTTGTTGGCCAGTATTTGTAGACAGTCAGGAGGCTACCTTCCTTAAATGTGAAAATGTATGTCCTACTCAACTAAGTTTGTGGGACTAGAGGGCTGAATTCTGCAGGGTGAAGAGGTAAAACATTAACCTAGGAAGATAAAAGGGTGGAGAAATTAGGGAAGATCTTGAACATGAAAGACGTAGGCCTTTCAGAAGCAGATCTAAGGGCCCAGCAGGATGGCTCAGTGGTCTAAAGTGCCTGCTTACCAAAGCTTAGGTGGCTTCAGGGACCGCGGTTTGATTCCTCGCACCACATGCTGCACCAGGCTGCCCTCAGGGCAAGCTGAGGTGGCCATAAAAAATAAAATAAAACAAAAATAGAAAATAAATTTAAAAATAAAATACTTAGAAATAAATTTCTTACACATTGAAATACAAAATATTGCTCAAAGCTATTAAACAAAACAAATGAAAACTCCCACATTCATAGATTGCAATAGGTAATATTTTTAAGATAGAAATATTGCTCAATTTTAATTTATAAATTAATTTAAGTATCAGTTGGGTATCATGGCACACACATAATTTCAGCACTCAGGAGCCTAGGGAAGATGGATCACTCCAAGTCAGAGGTGAGCTTGGAGTTGAAATGCAAAGCAAAACCTGATCTCAAAAGTAAATAAACAGGGCCTGGAGAGATATCTGTGAGGCACAAGTGCCTGCCTGGCAAGTTCAAGGTCATGACTTTCAACCCCGGTCCTGAAAAAAAAACAAGTAAATAAATATATATCACAATTCTAAACTTATTTTTGTAAATTTAGAAAAAAAAAAAACAAAAATTCTAATGGAATGAATACAAAAACAAAAAGTAATATTAAAAATAAAGAAGTTGTGTATTTCAAACTTCTTGATATCACACTTATTGGAAAGCTACTGTAATTAGTGTAGAAACAGCCATAAACAGAATATTATAAATAAAGAGCCCCGAGATAAATACTAGTATATATTCACGCAGTTTTTTGTTTTGTTTTTTGTCTTTTTTTTTTTTTTTTTTTTTTTTTTTTTTTTTTTTTTTTTTTTTTTTTTTTTTTTTTTTTTTTTTTTTTTTTTTTTTTTTTTTTTTTTTTTTTTTTTTTTTTTTTTTTTTTTTTTTTTTTTT
>PVJA010040227.1:0-18632 GCA_004027025.1 Myocastor coypus | reverse complement strand
TTTTTTTTTTTTTTTTTTTTTTTTTTTTTTTTTTTTTTTTTTTTTTTTTTTTTTTTTTGGTTAAGGGTTTATCAATGTTGTTTATCCTTTCAAAGAATCAAATCTTTGATGTATTGATTCTTTTCTTTTTTGTATCAATTTCATTAATATACACTGGGATCTTTATATTTTCTTTCCTTAATTTCAGATTTGAGTTGCTCTTGTTTTGCTAAGATTTTGACATTTATAATCAGGTTATTTATTGGATATTGCTCAGTTCCCTTAATGTATTTATTCACAACTATAAACTGTGTTCCATAGATTTTGATATATTGTGTTTCCATTTTCATTTGATTCTAGGAACTTTCTAAATTTTTTCTTAATTTCTTCTGTGATCCATTAATTATTCAGTAATATATTGTTTTCATTTCTATATTTTCTGTGGTTTATTTTCTTGTTGATTCTTGGCTCTTATGGTTTGTGTATAGGTGTCCCCCAAAGCCTCATGCAGTCTTGGGGCAGCTTCTGGAGTTTGTGATTATTATGGGTGTGGTTGCTGCATCTCCCCTGGGACAGGTAATTTGCATTTCAGTGTTAGGAAGGAAGAGAAGTTAGCTGCTTGAGCTGTTGCTACTCCTCCCTTCACTCTTGCTCTTACCTGCCACTATGAAAGGTGTTCTCTGCCCTGTGCCACTCTGCCTTAGAGCCAGCTGAGTGTGGACTGAAACCTCCAGTAACTGTGAGCTAAATAAATCTTTCCTTCCTTAATTTTGAGTGTTGGGTGTTTGTCCCAGCAACAAGAGAAAAGTAACAAGACACTTGCTTAATTTCACTATGTTCCCATAATATGTGGAAGATTATTTCAATTCTTTTATATTTATTTAGGTATGCTTTATAGCCTAAGATATGGTCAGTGTTGAGAAAAGTTCTGTGTATTGCTTAGAAAAGTGGATATTCTGTAGTTGAGTGAAATACTGTACATATTAGGCTGTGGAGAGATAGTTCAGCGGTCTAGGCACCTGCATGGCAAGTACAAGGTCCCAGGTTTAATCTCTGGTACCACGTGTCATGCTGGCCCCTGAGCCCCTGGCACACTGTGACAGCACTGAAAATGGGCATGGTGGCACACACTTGTAATCCCAGCACTGGACAGGCTGAAACAGGAGGATCACTACAAGTCTAAGCTACATAGCAAGACCCTGTACCAAATAAATAAATTCATTTATAAAAGAAAAATATCATATATATTAAGTTTATTTGTTCAAGGCTGTGATTTAACTCTGATATTTCATTTAAGTTTTGTCTGGTTGATCTTTATAAGTAGTTTCTGTTTTATGAAGTCAGACATTAAAATAGGAAGATTAGCCTAGGTTATCCAGTTGAGCCTAACCTAAATATATCAGCCTTCAAAGCAGAGAATTTTCACCAGCCAAAGTAGAAGGACTTTTAGAACTGACCAAGATATGTGTTGTTCATTGTGGAGATAGAAAGAGCAACATAGGGGTAAATCAGGAGGGCTGGGGTTATTGGCAAAGACTCCTAACTGATGCCCCAACAAAAGGATAGGAAACTCAGCTCTGCAGCCATAGAGGCTGAGTGCCCTCAACAGTGTGAATGAACTTGGAACCAAATTCTCTCAAGCCTTCAGAAAGAACCTTGCCCAGTTGATGGTAACCTACGCTTGTGCAGAACTATGAGATAATAAATTTTATATTATCTTTTGTATTTTGGGGAAGGGTCTGCTGAGTGTTCAGCATCTCACTACTAGATTAGACTTATAATGATCCGCCTGTTTACAGCCTCCCAAGAGCTGTGATTACAGGCGTGCACCACCATGCTCAGTCTCAATTGCCTCTCAGCAATTGAGCCTCTCAGCTCCTGGGTTGGAGCTGGCATGTCTATGTTATCTTAAAGCCACAAATGTATTTTAAACTTGTGGGAGCTTGATATAGCAGAAATAGAAAACTAATTCAGGAATTCTCAGAATTTAAAAACACAATACAATAAATAGCCACTGGATAAGCCTCAGACATAATCTTAATCATTTTCTTAGGATAAATTTGTAACATTAGAATTTCAAAGACAATAAGTCTTCATTTAAGACTTTGACTATATCTTTATATTCCTGGAAAATACATAATAATACCTGGAAAGATCATTTCATTTTATACTTCCATCATTACTCTGTTGAGAATAACCATTTTCTTTTATCTCCCTAACACTGGGAATTTCTGTAGTTATATTTACCAATTCTATATGTTAGAAAATTATGTAACATTATAATTTAATGAGGGGCTAGGGAGATAGTTCAGGGGCATAAGTGCCTGCCTGGCAAGTGCGAGGTCCTGAGGTCAATCCCTGGTTCTCCAAATAATAATAATAATAATAATAATAATAATAATAATAATTTAAAGGGGATGGGGAGATAGCTCCCTGGCACAAGTGCCTGCCTGGCAAGGTCGTGAGTTTGAACCCTGGTCCTGCAATAATAATAATAATAATAATAATAATAATAATAATAATAGCAGTAATAATAATAATTTAATGAGCATTTTAACTTAGCAAAATTGAACACATTTTTGCCATATTTTAATGTTTTATGAATTATGTGTTTATATTTGTATCTATTCTAATTTTTTTGCTGATATGTCAGAAAGCCTGTTTTTTTAAAATGAAAAGTAACTATTGACTTTTTTCTAATTCTTTCTAAAAGTCTATTACAGTGAAAGCCAGGCACAGTAGTGCATGCCTATAATTCTAGCCCTTGGAGTGCCAAGACAGGAGGTTTGCTGCTAGTTCAAGACCAACCTGTGTCACATATCAAGACCCTGACTCACAAAACATGATTAAGATGGTTTTCCACTCTATTTACCATGACTATATAAATTGATTTTCTATTATTGCACTTTACTAGAATTCTTGAAACAGATTGTAACATAGTTGAATTTGATGGGTCTGTATTGTTATTATTTCAGTGATGTTGTTTTTTATTTTTGAGCTATCAGATTCTGAAAGTATAATATTCCCCCTACTTAAGGTAAAACTTAATTTTAATGTAAAATCTTAAATAACATAGTAATTTTAAATTCTCTGAATTACTCAAAACCATATGAACCACAGCCTCCTTCCTATTCTACTTTTTTTTTTTTCCTTTGTGGTGCAGGAGATTAAGCTCAGGACCTTTCCCGTGCTGGGCTACAACTTCCAGTTCC
Source organism: Myocastor coypus (assembly GCA_004027025.1). NCBI lineage: Eukaryota > Metazoa > Chordata > Mammalia > Rodentia > Myocastoridae > Myocastor > Myocastor coypus. Next base: position 15,441 of record PVJA010040227.1, on the reverse strand, counting down.
AAGTGCCTTTTTAGTAGTGTACTCTACAAAATTTTTTCTCCTTTCCTGGCTCTACTCTTCACATTTTTGTTTGGTCATAATTGAAGTTGAGAAATATATAATTTCCTAGACATTTTCCTTAAATTTACATTGCTAATTTTAAATAAACATGTGCAGTGAATGTCCAAATCTTTTAAAAATTTATTACAATAAAGGATGCATTACCAAGAATGAGAAGTGTCTTTGAGGTGAGAGAGTTTTAACTATAGTATTTTTATGGAGATTAATGGCAATGTGTCTTTTACTGTAATATCTTTTCTATTTTGATCAGCAATTGTTGATCAAATGTCTTATGGCGATTTCTCCCCCCGTCCCCCTTTTTTTTTCCAGTACAGGGGATTGAACTTACGGCCCTGTTTATCTGTTTATGGCAATTTCTGCTGAATAAAAATAAGTCAGGTGATATTCTAATCCACCTTGTTCACTGGCTTTGGCATTGGGCAACATCTGGGTCTTTCTTAAGGTCAAAATGACCACAAAAGGCAACCGTTTTTAATTAAGAACATGAGGGCAGCCATGACAATACAACTAAAGATACTTATGCAACTGCTTCAAAAACTCGTGAGGAAGATGGGATAAGTGTATTTGAAGTGAGAGAGAATGTTTTGACAGAAATTGATGGCAATGAGCTTTTTGCTGAGATGTATTTGTTTATTCCTCTCCCTTCCTCCCTCCCTGCCCTACTCTCTTCCCCCCTCACTTTCCTTCCCTCTCAGAGTTCAGGGTTGTGCCACCACACCTAGCTTATAATAAATTCTTTAAACTGCAGACACAGTATATTTTCATCACACACACATTCTCTTTCTCTGTCCTTGTGCAGGGAAAGCATTCTACCACTAAACTATCTTCCTAGCCCCCTTCTTTTGAAACAAGGTCTCTCAGTTGTCCAGACTGCTTTAAATTTGTGATTGCCCTGCCTCAGCCTCCCAGATACCTGGGATTTAAATGTATGTGCTATCATGTTTGTCCTAAAAGGAAGTTCAAGCACAAAAGTATTTCAGCGAACCCCTACATGCTCATTACCTGGATTCCACAATGTGATTTTGTCATACATGCTTTTTTCTTTTTTATTTGCTGAAGTATTTCTTGGTAAATCCTGGAATTTTATTCATTCATACTTTCATTGCATCCTAAAAATAATAGTATTTTCTTTCATAATTACATTTCTTAATCGCACCCAACAAAATAGCAGTATTTCCTGGGTATAGTACACAACATAATTACATTTCTCCAGAAGTTTTAGAATGACTTTTGGCAATGTTTTAAAATTTACATACAAGACTGGAGAGATAAGTCAGTGGTCTAAGCTCTGGCCAGGCAAGCAAAAGGACCCAGGTTTGATCCACAGTACCACATGCCATGCTGGCCCTGAGCTGAGCCAGCCACCAAAACCAGGCATGGTGATGCATACTCATAATCACAGCCCTGGGAAGGCTGAAACAGGAGGATCATGACAGGTCTGAGCTGCATAGTGAAACCCTGTACCAAATAAATAAATAAAATATATATAAAAAAATCACAACCAAATGAAATTCATACACTCAGTTATTAAATCTCCTAAAACTCTTCTAAAGTAGAGAAATTCCTATCCCATTTTTTCCTAGCCATTATGATATCATAGATACCAAAACATTTGTCCTATAGAATCTTACAACTTTTTTTTTTAAGACATGGTTTCTCTGTGCAGTTTAGGCTGGCCTTGAACTCACTGTGATCCTCCTGCCTCAGCCTCCTGAGTGCTGAAATTACAGGTGTGTGACACCATACCTAGAAGAATCTTCTATATTCTATGTATTTCCTTTTGTTTGTTTTTGGCATCATTTAACTTATTCTCTGTTTCTCGTATTTTCTATAGTGGAAATGTGCTAAAAGCTGGAATAGATCCAGATCCTTTTTTCTTGCAAGAATACTTAATAGGTGATATTATTTTCTTCACACATCCAGAGGTATGGGTGTCTCACTTCAGTCCTGTTGTATGTGGTAGACAAGATAGTGTTTCCCAGAATTCTATGTTGAAATCCCCAGAGTGACTATATTTGAATATAGGACTTTTAAGGAGGTAGTAAGACTAAATGAGATCATAAAGATTGGGCTCTGATCCAGTGGAACTGGTGACCTTACCAAAACAGGAAGACAGGAGAGCACACCCTGTATATTGCATATGGCTTACAGAGAAAAAGACATGCAAGAATACACTAAGAGCATAGCTGTCTGCAAGCCAGGAAGATGGAGCTATCCTCCACGTCCTTCTCCACTTTCTCACCCCTGAATTCTTTTTTTCTGATAAGCACTATATCTGTCTTCTGTATTTAATACAAACACACATGCTTACTCAATTATTCTTATTGTGGCTGGGTTGGTTTTTTTTGTTGTTTTTGTTTTTGTTTTGTTTTGTTTTTAATGTATTTGGCATAGGGTTATCAGGGTCTAACTACACAGATTGGACTCATAGTGATTCCCCTGTTTTCAGCCTCCCAAGTGCTGGGATTATAGGCATACACCACCATGCCCAGTCTCAAAAGCCATTGCAGCACACCCCAGGGGCAGCACCAGCACAGCACGCCAGAATCGAACCCTGGCCTCTGTACTCTGCTAAAGCAGGTGCTTTAGTCCACTGAGCTATAAGGCTGGCCTGCTATTGTGGCTGTTTTTGTGTCCTGACCTCTCAAGTTTTATTTCTTCTGTCTTGCTTTTTTTTTTTTTTAATTTATTTTATTTTTTTCTTTCAGAACTTTTGTTTGTTTGTTTATTTATTTTTATGGCCGGCTCAGCCTGCCTTGGCACAGCATGTGGTGCTGGGGATCAAACCGCAGTCCCTGCAGCTGCCTAAGCTTTCCTAAGCAGGCACTTTAGACCACTGAGCCATCCTACCAGGCCCTCTGTCTTGCTTTTGAGAGACATGCTTTGTTTAGTATTTAAATTTTACTTGTTTAATTGTGAATGACTAAAAGGCAACACATTTTTCTTTAAATAACTTCAGTTGCATCTCTCTGTCTCTGATTGCACTTACTTTGGGCTATTTAATGATCTGCACAAAGTTTCTTCATATACTTTTGCTCTTTTGATAAAGTTGTTTTAAAAATTATCATTAGTTTTTCTTCGATTTATGGAGTTTTTTATTTTAGATTTTTATTTTATTCAAATCTATGTATTTTTCCCCCTTTAATTCTTTTGGACTTTTAAGTTTCCCTTTTGCAAACTTGGAGAATCCTTCATGCTTTCTGACTCCTCCTTGGGCCATGATTATCAAAATATCCACATATGTTTTTCTACTCCCCTTTAAATTTATTTTTACATCTTTTAGAATTCCTTTTGTTAAAAGAAATGAATCAGAAATGTATTCTTCACATTTTTCTTTTAACCTAACAGCAATAATTGAGTATGTCTCTTTGACATGAAATTGAATCTGTATAATTTACTAAATTTCACATTTAGTTGAATGCATTTCTGGAGTCTTTGCTTTCTTTCCATGTCTATTTCTTTGTGGTAAGTATTTAATACAGTAATTGATACAGTTTTGACCTTATATTGTTGAGATAGAAAATGTTGCTCCTCCACTCTTTTTGAGAACTTTGGGCAGTAAGACTTCCAAAGCTTCATCGGCAGCCTTAGTCTCTGCTGTCTCCTTGTGCCCTTCACATTGTGCCTAGGACAGCATTACTGCATCGTTCCCTGGGATCCTCTCTTCAAGGTCTGACTTGATTTTTCACAGTGCTACTTTTAAGCCACAAGTTGTTTTTAAATTGTTTTGTGAGCATTTCCCAGTTGGAAAGAGTCTGAAAGTCCCTCCTTGGGCAGAATATGAAGTTCTGAATTAATCTGACTTGACCTGTGAGCCTGCCAGGCCTAGTTTCAGCTCAGATCCCAACTCCCTTATGTATGCTATGCAGCCCAAATCGGATTTCCTAACCATGCCATGTTCCATTCATGGTTATGCTTTAAGACATGAGCTCCTCTCTACCTTTTCCCTACAGCTTATAAAGGTCTCTGCCTAATCATAAAATAATCATAATGACTACATATAATGAGAATTTTTCTCTGCTAGGCAAAAAGCAAATGTTTTTAAATATATCATATTATTTAATTCTCACTTCTATAAAATAGGTTTTGTTTTTTTTTTTTAAAGGGGAAAGCTAAGGTTCAAAGAGGTTTCAGCACTTACAAGAGAACATTTGGCTAGTATGTGTTAAAACTGGGATTTAAAGGATTTAAACCCTAGCCTGACCTCAGAGCTTCTATTCCTAAGCACTCTACTGTAACCCCACCCCACCCTAATCCAGAAACTCCCATAGAAAGCACTCTCCTTCTATGTGGTAACCTATGTGAGACACAGATAGATGTATGTCTGTCACCCCTCCCTCCCTAGCACCTGCCAAGGAGCACTTATGGTCTGTGTAATTTATTTTTTATGCATCTCATAATTTTCTACTGAATGCCGAGTATTTCGAACAGGACAGTAGAGCCTGAGATTTAAATGTATTCATGCCTGGCCTAAGCTAGTGATACACACCTCAGTCTTCTGGGAGATTGAAGCCAAAGATCACAAGTTCAAGCCCAAATGGGCAACTTAGTGAGATCCAGTCTCAAATTTAAAAGAAAAAACGTTAAAGGCTTATGGGTATAGTTCAATCCAGGGTGAAGGATCTGGATTCAATCCTTAATACCATACTCAAAGAGAAGGGCAATTATGCCCAAAGGTCAGTACCCCTCCACTGTTGATCCATTAGTGTAAAGTTAGCTGAATTTGGGGCTGGTGTCTGCAGTACACTGTCAACTTCAGATCCTCTCAACAGTTGTAACTTTATAGGGTGTTAAGAGGGCTTTTTCAGTGCTCCTTTATTAATTGCTCTGTTCTTTAAGCAGTCCTTCCTATGCAATTGGAAGAGGGTTATGCTAGTCAGCCTCCATCTTGGGGAACACATACCTGAGTATGAGAGGTGGGACTTTCTCAGCCTCCTCACCCCTTCCTCACTGGTAACAGGGTTCTGCTTGGTATTGACTTAAGTTCCTGAGACCAACCTGCTTTCTTCCCTCAAATCCCAGTGTTAGAATTTTCTTTTCACTTCTGTTCTTCCACCAGCAGGAATAGATCTTTGCCCATACCCTGGAGGTAAGTGAGTTTCTTACCTCTGACTCAGAGGCAGAATGAGTTATATTTCTAGTACTCCCAAGAAGCAGCAAATTTCTCTGTGCCTTTGGTCATGATGATTGCCACCTAGCAGCTTAAGGCTTTTCCATATCATGAGGAAGGCAGTCAGAAACAGTGAATCTTGGCTTCTTTCCTCAGCAGCAGTTGTCCCCCTCCTGTGAGCCCAATGCAAGGAAGGGCCTCAGTCTTTTGATCTAGCAATCCTTTCTCATACATATCTGGTGGAAAACTGTGGAGAAGCACCCAGGTCATCTGGACTCCAGTTTTCCAGAGTGACCAAACTACCACATTTAGCCTTTACTAATTCATAGTATATTTCACATCACTCTTAGCTGCTGTTTCTGTAGAGATCAACTCTCTCTTCCTCCAGCACTCAGCCCAAGATCAGCATGCATGTTTTCCTTATCTTGAAGAGTCATGGATCTCTCTGGAATTCATTTTACGTAGCTGTCTAAAAATTCATTTTCAAATCTTTCTAATTATTTGGCATTTTCCTATCAGAGTAAAAGATATTCTTTCCCTTTCTATGTCCTAAGTAAAAGTCCAAATCTAGGTTCCTACTAATGTTTTCCTACACTATGCCAGAAAGCCTACTTGTTTTACATTTGAAGGGACTGAGACCCAAAAAAGAACTTTGCCTATTCCATAGCAAAATTTGCAATAGAACCCAACCTAGAGCTACCCTTTGCTGGCTTGCAACTATGTCCTTTTCCCTTTTTGCTGCATGGCTATAACTCCCAATTTTTGACACTTTACTGCCTTTGTTAGTATCACGGGCTCTCTTCTTTCCAAGAAAGAATGAAAAACTGCACTAAACATCATAGGTCTCTGAAGGCACCAACAAGTCCATGATACACAGGATTAGAGATAAATTCCCCTCATATAATAACACTAGCAAAGATAAGTAACTTGTATGTAGAATACAAGAATCGATGAGTTCTTTGGTGTAAAGTGGTTATTTGGGAATTTAGCCTTGTATATTTCTTTTTTTAATTTTTTATTACTTCTAATAAGAAATAACAATGACAGAATTTTAAAACACATTAGTAGTACATTCCCAATAAATGATATAATACATAAAGCCTTGTATATTTCTACTCTGTGATTAGAGTTTTTTTCTCTTTTAAAATCTAACAGTGACTCTACTCACAAGATAATTTTAGAATTTAGATAATTCCAAATTTTATTAAAGTTTGAGGTCATTTTTCTGTTACATTTTTATTGCTGTAATAAAGTTTGCTTTCTAAATTCAGTATGTTTACATGAACAGAAGCTGAGATTTTAAAGAAAGTGCTTGTTTTTGGAAAAAAAAAAAAAATATATATATATATATTGTAAATTAAGTTAAGTGACTTACCAGAAGTCACACAACAATTTTTGGCAGGACTAGGACAAAAATAAGACTTTGGGACCTCAAACTGGAGTGAGAAGAGGCACTTGGTAGGAGTTTATAAAGTTGTTAACATATGGCCATACACACACACATGCAATATACCTTCCTAGAGTACTATTCAGATTTTATTTTGTGTAGAACATGAGAGGATATTTCTTTTTAAAGATAACAGGTTTTTTTTTTTTTTTTTTCTCTCTTGTTTCAGAACCTTTGTTTGTTTATTCACTCATTTTTGTAGCCGGCTCAGCTCTCCCCGAGGGCAGGGCTGGCACAGCATGTGGTGCCGGGGATTGAACCACGGTCCCTGCAGCCGCCCAAGCTTTTCTAAGCAGGCGCTTTAGACCACTGAGCCATCCTGCCAGGTCCCATGAGAGGATATTTCTTTTTATAATAAAACACCAATATATTTTAAGATGACAATGAACACTAATATTTAAGATTTTAAATTGAGAAACCAAGCAGTGCCAGACTGCTGTCTGCTTCATCTCTTCTGCTCACAGAAGGGCCCCAGGAAGGGCAGCTCCATCTCCCTCCTCCTGTCTTGTCCCGTGCCAGTGGCTTGCTGAAGTAATCTGATTGTTAGGAGCTTCAGGGTAATTGGATTTCAATCAGAAAATTCCTTTTTGGTAAGTTCTCTGTCCAGCTTCCAGATAGGAGAAAGCATGTAAAGTTAACCTTTGTCTCCTACTAGCCACCATTAGCTTACCTCATGCCACCAGGGCCTGTGCAGCATTGTGTTGTAAATAACCATTTCCCAGGGTTCTAGTTGGGGCTTGTGGGCCACATTCAAACCGCATCCAAGGAAGAGTGAAGAAGAACACATGGTTTCAAGTTCCTACAGAAGAATGATGGGGCCATGATTCTGCCCTCTTCTCCACCTGCCCCTCCCACCATATAAAGTTACCTATTGTCTCAATTGGTCACAGGATTTATTCTTTGGCTGTGATTTTCTGTGTAACATAAAGCCAGTTTTTCTATGAGAAGCTGGATATTTTGTGACAAATCCAGTTCTAGCTAGAAATACTACAGTCACAAAGCTTTTCAGTGTGTGTGCAGTGAATTAACAACATAAAGATAACAAGAGTCTATCACTGAAGGTTTACTTTTGAATGCCTACAGCTCAGTGACTTTACAAAAGAACCTTGCCTCCTGTTTCCTCCCACTTCTCTCCGTTGGCAAAGTCTCATTAATTTTGTTGCAACTTTTATTTTTTGCTGAAGATGCAGGAAATTTAGACAACACTCTTGGAATTTCCCCAAAACTAATACAAACAAGATACATGTGCTCCTCTTACAGAAACTAAAAATAAGTTATTTGAGGCTATTTAACTGCATAAATTCCCTCTTAAAAGGAAAAAGAAATTTATAGACTGAAAGGCAACTGAACGCAGTTAACTAGGTAAAATATTCTTAGAACTGCCAACTTGTCCATTTGATATTAAATTACTACTCAGCATAGAATTTCCAACATATACAATCGTAAATATCTAAAAATGGGATCATCTTCTGAAGGTCTTTGTTTTTACATCAAAATTGTCCACAGCAAAATAAATATAATCCCTTTCTTTTATCTTGGTCTAGGCCCAGCCCATACTTATGATAGAAGCTATATGCGCTAAAAAGGAAAATGCATGAGTGAAACAAATACATGTTTTGTGCTGAAGCAGCACATATACTAAAATTGGAACAATACAGAGAAGATTAGCATGGCCCCTGCACAAGGATGACACAAATTCGTGCAGTGTTCCATTTTTTATGAAAAAAAGATACATGTTTGTTTGTTTGCGGGACCCAGGTTCGAACTCACAGCCTTGTACTTGCCAGGCAGGCACTTGTGCCATGGAGCTATCTCCCCAGCCAGATACATGTTTTGTTGCCTTCCACATTTTGTTGCTTTAGCAATGATCCATCAGATTGTATCTTTGCTGAAGCCATTTTAACATAGTACAGAAAAGAGGTGATTGGGCCCGGCAGGATGGCTCAGTGGTCTAAAGCGCCTGCTTGGGAAAGCTTGGGCGGCTGCAGGGACTGCTGTTCCGATCCTCGGCACCACCACATGCTGCGCCAGCCCTGTCCTCGGGGCGGGCTGAGCCAGCCATAAAAATGAGTGAATAAACAAGCAAAGGTTCTGAAACAAGAAAAAAATAAATAAATAAAATAAAAATTATTTTAAAAATAAATAAAAAAATAAAATAAGACCTGTAAAAAAAAAAAAGAGGTGATTAATTTTTAAATCATATCTTATGTAGCCTTATTTTATTCTATAAATATATAAGCCAATTTTTATGTAATATTCCCTAATGGATCAATTTTATAAGTTAATAAAAGTTAAAATTTTTACTCTAATTTAAAATTAAAGTTTGTGATTTTTTTAGTTCTTTGCATTCATGGTACTTGCATTAGTTTTGTTGCTTTGGAAAAGCATTTCTCGTTTCAGTAAAGTCTAAAGTTAAAATAATTTTTATTTCAGAGTACTTTAATTTTTTTAAAATACATTGTATTATACACTGTTTTAGAGCCTTTTTCAAACACTAGCTCATTTAAACTTCAAAAAGAAAGATCAGATAGGGGGTTATGGGTGTAGCTCAGTGGTAGAGCTTATGCTTACATGTGCAAGGCCCTGGAGTTCAATAAGAAAAAGAAAAAGAAAATTCAATAACGTTAAGTACCATTTGAAATTCTGGCACCCAAATAATGATTGCATTGCACAGTCCTTTAGGTCTATTTAAACGCTGGCACTTGGCTGGTTTTGTAGTTTTAAAGAAATTCTCCAATCAATTTCATACTAATTTTTCTTTTTGCAAGATGTGATTATTGTCCAGAAATGCTTTTTAAAAATGAAACATAGCGGGCCTGGGGATTTAGCTCAGTAGGAGAAGCCTTGCCTACAAGCGGGAAGCCTTTGGGTTTAGTCCTTGGCACCAAAAACAAAAGTAAACTTCACCTAAAAATAAACATCACCTAAAAATGAAACATACTAAATTTTGTTAATTTACTGCCATGTATGGTTGACACCTGCACCAAAAATTTGATGGTAGTAACAACCTAAAGATTCAAGTAACTTCCAAGTATTTATTGAGGTAGTATTTCTTAAAAATTGAAATTAGTCAATAGCTTGATACTTTGCTTTTAGTATTTCAGGCTGTCCTGGCTCATAATTTACTCCTCTGGCCCATGGTTGTTTCATGATCCACTTGTTGCCTTGAAGCTGTAGTTGATCTTGCAACAGGAATGGAGGAATCCATGGTATGGTTCCTAGGAAACTTATAGTAGAAATTCTGGGTGTTTCTCAATGGATAATTAAAATAATGGTTAGCAAAAAGAAGTAGTGTTACTTGGAGCTAAAGTTCCAAAAATGGTATGTTCTATATATAAGTTGACCACTTGGTACAATAGATATAGGAGGGAAAGGATCTGGCATTCATGGGGATAGCCTCTAGTGTAACTTCTGAGTGCATGTTATGATTTTACAGTTCTTTGATTAAATTCTCTCAATATTAAGCTAAAGAATTACTAAATTGAACAAAATAACGTGTAGTAACTTGTGGTATAGTTTTTTAGAACATAGTAAAAATCAATCAGTATATGTACTTAACTTCAAGGAAACCTCATGTTATTGTTCAAGAAATAGTTCCTTTGAGTACACTTGTAGAAATAAATAATTAATACATCCAACTGGCATGTCATAGTTACTCCCATGTTGCTGGGACAAAATTCCTGAGATCCACAAGTTAAAGAAAAACGTGTTTATTTCACCTCACAGTTTGTAAAAGTTTCAGTAGATTGTCAGCTGGCTCCAAGGCAGTGCAGTATGACAGAGGACCATGGCAGAGGAGAAATAGTCCACAGTGAGGCAGAGAGGAAGCAGCAAGCCTCCCTTTCCCTCTTCTCTTGTCCAGACTACACACCTTTTGGGGTTTGCTACCCACAGTTAGCATGGGCCTTTTCCTTATTGAAACCCATAATTTGATGAACCAATTAGTAAACTAATCCTGCACCACAAACCCTTGATCCCAATATCACAAAGCCTAGATCTAGCCACCTCCAAAAAGATTCACCTATGACCACACCAGGCTTTAGGGGGACATCCAGATATAAGCCATTACATGGAGCTAACTGGTAGGACTGCTTGGGTTCCGTAGACCTGCATCTACCATGATTAACAGTGGTGTCTAATAGTTAAACATTTAGAATTTCACCCTTGAGTATAACTAGGAAGAAAATAAAACATCTCATTAAAAGGATAATTGTGCTGAAGTTTGGAAAGTCTCTTTTTTTTTTCCTTTAAGGATCTTTATCTTGAAATTTGAATAGCCTAAATTATTGAGAGTGTTACTTGTTAAGATAGATACTGACTGAATATTATAGTCAGCTACTTTCTAACTTCTAAATTGTATATAATGCCTCATTTTTGTTTCATTGTTTTAGTGAAATTTAATTTCATATCTTTTCTATATCTTGCATTTTATTTTGTCAATTTGAGTAATATGAGAAACTACGTTCTTGCCATTTAATTTATATATCTTCAGCTGAATATAACCTATAAACAATAGCATTAGAAATTATCATGGAAAAGATCTACAAGTTAGAAAAAATACCTAGTAGCTTCTTTAAATGTAAAAGATACAATTCTTGGGGTTTTCTTGAGGGGAAGTGTCTTTTCTTTTTTTGGTACTGAAGATTGAACTCAGGATTTTCACTGCCGTAAAAGTTATAATTCTTAAACAGCTTTTAATCACATTGATGGAAAGTAAAAACTAATACAAAGCATGATTATTGATTTAAACTTTCTAGTTTATGCTTTTCTGACTTAGAATAAAATAAACCATCAGTATTCTAGTTTGGGTTTAAGTAAGGAGGTCATTTTTGAAAGTTAGGTATATTACCTTGTTTATTTCAGCCAGTTATTTAAACATTGGTAATAAACTCATTATGTTTGAAAGTAGAGATTATAGGTTATCAGCAGCTATATAATTTTAAAAGTAAAATTTAATATATCAAGATTTAACATAAATAAGTACATGAAATATTGGCATAAAATTGTACAGAAATATAGTAGTTTGGCTTTTTTCAGTATTCCTACTTCCAAATTGGGTATGGTGGCACGCATCTGTAATCTCAGCTCTTGGGAGACTGTAAACAGGTGGATCACTGCAAGTCTGATCTAGTAGTAAGACCCTAAACACTCTGTAGACCCTTCCCTAAAATAGAATAAAATAAAAATCAGTATTCTTATTTCCCATTGAGTTGATCATAAATGACCTCAAAGAAAATTCTGAAACTCCTAAGTATCCTCCTCCTCTAGTAGTTAAACACTGTCTTAGTTAACTGTCTCATTTCTGGGGCAAAATATGCTTACAAATTAAAGAAGGAAAGGTTTATTTTAATTCACAGTTTGGAGAGGTTTCAGTTCATAATTGTCTAGTTCCACAGCAGAGAGTCAGGACAGAGCAGAAAGTGTTTGTCAAATGGCAGGTAAAAAGCTGCACAATGCACTTCTTTTCCTTTTTATTCCACCCAGGATATAAACCTATTGGTTGGTGCCACCCACTCCCACAACTCTGCTAAACTAATCAGTATCACACCCATAATCCAGTCATTCCCCAAAACCCCATCTATGACACCTGAAGCTTTAGCACCAAGTGATTGATAGATAGATAGATAGATAGATAGATAGATAGATAGATAGATAGGTGAGAAAACTGGTTGAAGTTATTTTGCAAGTTACAGATTTGAAGACTGATCTCTTCCCTTTTATTCTAAAAACGTAATAGTAGCAGATGAATCCATTATATTTTGTATAACAAGAAAATGTTTTAAATATATAGGCACCCCCAGAGATGAAATCAGTATTTATTAATGGACAAGAAACAGAATAAGCAGTCAGATCAAGGACCAGAGTCTGCCACTGAGCCTGCTGAACCTCTAGTCTAACAGGAAACAAGTGACTGGGAGCTCACCTACCCACAGGGGTGAGAGCCCCAGATGAGAGACAGCACACCACAGCACACTGTACCCAAGTGCCTTGAGAGAAATCAGGAGATGGGTTAGATCTTTCAATGAAATGCTTTTTTCATTGAAACGCTTGAAATGATTGCTGAATGCTTGCTTTGCATTTTGCCCTTTGACAGTCATTTTTTGCTTGGATTCCCAAAGGCAAGAATTGAAACTGTGACAGAACCATAGGCTATTTATCTATGAATACAAAGATTGAGATGACATATACAGAACTAAAGTCATTTTCTGAATTAAGCATTTGTCTGGGAACTACTAAGCCTCTACCACTACAACCTTAAATTGTGAAAGTCTAATGATTTAGAGTAAGCATGCAAACAAGGGTGTGTCAAGTAAGGAGCCAAGTTCCAAATGTTCCCCGATTGGCAACTTATGTGAGATTTCTAATTAGCATCATGCTGAGCTCAAATAACTTTTTAACTCAAATCCTTTAGAAACTGATAAAGCTAACTTTAAAGATTCTTCACATAAATAATATTGAAGAATACTCCTACATGATTTCTTCAATGTTGTTGGAAAGCAGTTACTCTTATTTTGGTTACTTCTATAGCAAGGAAAAAAACACTGACTCTTTTGGGATTTCCTTCCTTTTTTAAGGCACAGGATCTCAACGTTATTGAAGAAGTGATTCGAATGATGTTAGAAATTATCAATTCCTGCCTGACAAATTCTCTCCATCACAACCCAAACTTGGTGTATGCACTGCTTTACAAACGGGATCTCTTTGAACAGTTTCGAACTCATCCTTCATTTGAGGATATAATGCAAAATATTGATCTGGTAAGTGTACATGGAGGTATTTATAATACTTTTTAAAGTACTAAACCAGGGCCAGTGAGATAGCTCAGCTGACTAAGTGCTTAAGCAAGCACCGGGACCAGGGTTCAATCACCAACACCACATGCCACACCACCCCTACCCCCAGGAATCCTGAGCCAGCCAGCCACTGAGTCCAGCATGGTGGCCCACACCTGTAATCCCAGCACTGAGGAGGATCACTATGAATCCAAGCTGTGCAGTGAGACCCTGCACCAAAAACATTTTTAAAAAAGCACTGTACCAGGAAATGTTTAATAAATCTTCCTAGGACTATGTACAAAAGTTCCTTCTTTCAACATTATATTTGCAGAGCACTTTGTTGGAACAATTGTTGCATTCTATAAACACACAGGTTCAACAGAATTGAGACATACTTTATTTTATACAGTTCTAAATTTTCTGCTTAACACTTAGATCATCCTTATTTTTCTGTGCATCATTAATTCTTTAAAAATTTCAATTTTTAGGGGCCAGGGATATAGCTCTGTAGAATAAGCACTTGCCTGGCAAGTGCAAAGTCCCAAGTGCAATCGCCAGTACCACAAAAAAAAAAAAAAAGAAAAATCTCATTTCTTAATTTCTATCTGGCCTATGTTGTAGATCTCCTAAAGTATATTTAACCATTTTAATTATTTCTAGCATTTTATATCAATTCATAATTGATATGTTTGTAAATTTTATTTTACATGTTTAAATAATGTTTTGATATAGCTTTAAAACTAGAATCTTATTGGTTCTTACCAGCAGAGGATCTCTGTTTTCAAAATTCAGCACAGTCTGCCAAATTGCATTCCAAGTACACTGTACAGTTATGCATCTGTATGTAATTGTATGATTCCATAGTTACTTATAGGAAGAATTCTCTCATTGTGCTTTTGCCACTTTCAGCATTAAAATTATTTTAATATCTGTATTTTATGGTAAAAATGATATTTCATTTTTTAATTTCTCTAATTACTAGTATAGTTGAAAGAATTTTACAGCTCTGTGAACTTTTAGCTTCCTGACCTTACTAAAAAGATTTTTACTAAATTTTCAGTTGCTATAATAGTGTTTTACAAATCAATTTGATTCCATGAACATTTTTTGAATAGGTAATATGATTCACAATGTTAAGAGACCAGAATAAACTGAACAGCCTACATCCTGTTCTGTTACTCACACTTAAGAAAATACTTCATAATTTGCCATACAGGCATAAATATGAGTTGAATAATAAGCACAGGTACATATTTCTCTCTAAAGTATCTTCTTAGTAGTTGAAATTGAGTGATGTATAGCATACCAAAATGTTCACCTTCAAATACTGCCATTTTCCACTGTAATCCATGATGTAGGAAGATAACTGTTGCTTTATATTCTAATTTTACCAATGTTGTAATTGATGGCTTTTAGTTTCAACTGTGATGCCTTGATTATAAATGAGGATGAGTGTATTTCATACATTTATTGGTTATATGGATTTCCTCTTTCATGAAGTGCATGTTTAAATTTTTGTCAGTTTTTCTATTGAGTTATTTATGTTTCTTATTAATGCTGTGCTTTATTACTCTGTTACCATGTACATTCTAGGTCTTTCTTGGTTATGTAATGCAAATAGCCAATCACTAAGCCAGCTACAAATTTTCTGACAAAACTCTAAAACTCTCAAAATGGTAAAACAGATCAGCTCCTTGGGAACCTGTTTCCTGCAAACCATTGGACCTGTTTTCTCTTGCTGGACTACAGTGGCTTCCTGGGAATATTGTAGTTCTCTGCTTTGATTGAGCCCAGCTTCTACATCTTCTTCTTCATTAGTTTATAGCTTCTTCTTGATGGAGCACACACAATGCTAGCTTTCTGGAAAAAGGGTGATCTAAGTTTTTAAAATTAATATACAGTGGTTAAGCCGGGCGTGGTGGCTCACACCTGTAATCCCAGCACTCGGGAGGCTGAGGCAGGAGGATTGGTGCAAGTTCGAGACCAGCCTGGGCTACAACAGTGAGCTCAAGGCCAGCCTCAACTGCATAGCGAGACCCTGTCTCAAA
>PVJA010040226.1:0-18552 GCA_004027025.1 Myocastor coypus | reverse complement strand
CAGTGGCGCTCAGGGGCGCTGCGCCCCTGGGTGCTTGGCAGCCTGCAGGGCTACGCAGCGGTCATACTGGAAGGCTGTCTCGATTTCTCTTCCATTGTTGCTGGGACAAATACCTGACATGCAAAGGGAAGGAAGAGAAAGTTTATGTAGCTCACAGGCAGTGCAGGCTTCAGTCCACAGTCAGCTGACTCCAAGGCAGAGGGCAGTCATTCAGTGGTGGAAAACAGCAAAGCAGCAAGAGCCAAAGGGAGGCAGAGAAGCAACAGTGGCTGCAGAGAGCCAGTCTTTATCCCTTAGTTGCATTGGACTATGCACCCCAGGCCAGGGTGTAGCAATCGCACCTTAATCCCAGCAACACTCACACCTGTAATCCCAGCAGCACTCACATAATCCCAGCAGCACTCACACCGTAATCCCAGAAGCACTCACACCTGTAATCCCAGCAGCGCTCACACCGTAATCCCAGCAGCACTCACACCTGTAATCCCAGCAGTGCTCACACCGTAATCCCAGCAGCACTCACACCTGTAATCCCAGCAGTGCTCACACTGTAATCCCAGCAGCACTCACACCGTAATCCCAGCAGCACTCACACCTGTAATCCCAGCAGCGCTCACACCGTAATCCCAGCAGCATTCACACCTGTAATCCCAGCAATGCTCACACCGTAATCCCAGCAGCACTCACACCTGTAATCCCAGCAGCGCTCACACTGTAATCCCAGCAGCACTCACACCGTAATCCCAGCAGCACTCACACCATAATCCCAGCAGCACTCACACCTGTAATCCCAGCAGTGCTCACACCGTAATCCCAGCAGCGCTCACACCCATAATACCAGTGGATCATAAATTAATCACAAACTCTATAAGTCCATCCCAAGACTGTATGAGACTTTGTGGGGATAGCTAGACACAAAACCTACCAAAACCTTATATTTTGAACACTAGAACCAAAATTCACACATGATACAGCATAGCACAGGCACCAGCAGATCGCACCACGCGCTGAGCTTGATGTGCAACACTACCAACCTGAATTTTACAAATTTAACGGCACCACAGCAGTTGAAGCCGAAAGTGATTGGAAGTACAGGCTCCATTTTCCTCAGTAATATATAGTATGCACACGCAGTTGGATTTAGGAACCTGCATTATTATTATTATTATTTTTTTTTTGGTGGGACCAGGGTTCGAACTCACGACCTTGCACTTGCTCAGCAGGCACTTGTGCCTCGGAGCTATCTCCCCAGCCCCTGCATTATTTTATTAGAAAGCCATATTGACCTTCGAAGTTAACTGTACAGTTGCTATGACAACCAAAAGATATGTAATGAGCAATTTAAATAGGGTTTAAAACCTGAGATCTAAATTTCAGGATCACATTAGCCTCAGAAGCTAAATGAATTTCAGGTTTCCTTCCACTTAACTAAATGATTCTCTGGGCCGCCCGTGTCCTTGAGGGATTGAACATGAATAAAATTCCTGGGTGGCTCTCCACGCAGGCCCATTAAGGGACCCGTGGCCCGGGATCCTCTTACCGCTGACACTGCCTGATGTGCCTTTTGTGCTGAGTGTAGACTGCAGGGCGCGGGAGTCGCTTCTGAGGAGCCCCGGTGCCGCTCTCTCTTCACTTGACAATGTCCCCACGCCTGAACTTCTTCCTCTGCGGTTGAACAGCACCCACATCCCTACTGATTTATTTTTAATAGGAGTAGTTTTAATTGGCATTATTAAGCAATTCTTCAACATGACATTTAAAAAAATTTTATTTTGGGGCCAGGAGGGATGGCTCAGTGGTCTAAAGCGCCTGCTTGGGGAAGCTTGGGCTGCTTCAGGGACCTCGGTTGATCCCCGGCACCACATGCTGTGCCAGCCCTGCCCTTGAGGCGGGCTGAGCCAGCCATAAAAATGAGTCAATAAACAAAGGTTCTGAAACAAGAATAAAAATAATAATAAATAAAAATTAAAAAAAAATTTATTTTATTTTTTATGGCCGGCTCAGCCTGCCCTAGGGGTGGGGCTGGTGCAGCATGTGGTGCCGGGGATCGAACCTTGGTCGCTGAGGTTGCCTAAGCTTTCCTAAGCAGGCCATTAGACCCATGAACAATCTCGCTGGCCCCAACATGACATTTGGAAAAAAAATAAAATGGCACTTGGTAGGAGGAGCGTTTTATTCTCTAAAGCTGAGGCTAAGAAGTGCCTGTTATTTCCACCTATCCTTTGTGTTCACTTTTTCAATTCGCTGGTGAGGCAGTCACTGCGCGGCTCAAGCCTGGCCCCAGGGGTGCGTTTGTCAAGCCGTCAGGATGACTGCAGTGCACACCCAAAGTACCAGCTTACAGGACGTGTTGGTCCCACATCCCCAAGTCTGATGCAGACAACTGCTCATTCCTAAGTGCTCTGGCTACTTCTGGGCCTGGCCTGCCTGCAGGGAAAGCTTGGGAATCCTGGCCAATCCGGGAAAATGGTGCGGGAGCCACATCAAGGCCTCACCCTGCTCCCTGGGATGGCCTGGTCTTGGCCCAGGGACAGTGCAAGAGCCTCGTAACCGCAGGACGGGAAAATATCTGAGAAGCAGGCGCAGCTTGGAAACTGGCAGCCTCCCGGATGACGCCCGCCGCTCTCCCGAAGGCCATTCTGCTACCAGCTCCATCCGGGTTCTCCTTCGGAAGCAGGGCTAAGCACGGCTCCTGGCTGCTCACGATGCGCACTTCCGTGTGCTGTCCTTCCTAGTGTCCCCGACCGTGTCCCGGAGTCCCAGTCCTTCAGCCCCACTTAGCTCACAGATCTTGCCGGCTCCTGTGGGCCGCTGTGGAAGCTCTCCAGCTTGGGAAAGACTGAGCTGGGGAGGTGTCCAAGAGGGCCATGGTCACCGGCTCCTGGGCAGGTCTTCCGTCACCTGAGGGGGGCGGAGGAAGCCGGGGCCAGCCAGGCTCCACTGCATCTGCAGGGATTTCCACACAACCTTGGGCGGTGTCACCCCAAGATGAGCTGTACTAGATGAGATCTCTCAGCATTCCAGGGACTCTCCCTCAGGGCACTCAGAGAGGCAGCGGCAGCACAACACTGGCAGGAGATACTTGCAGAATGCTGGAGCCTGTCATTTAGCAAAAGCCCGCATGGCTCCCTCTATGGACACCCACAAGCAGGGTGCTCTGACATCCTTAGGGCAGTGCCGTGTGGAGGCTGCTCGATGCAGGCAGGTGTTTGTGTCAGTGGATGCTTCCGGTGGGACGATACTGCGATTTCCATTTTATAGATGTTGTTATAAATGGCTTTAGGATCCCTTTCCGTTCTGACCTGTCTGGAGCTTCCACCCTCCTCCCTCTATGCCTCCCTCCCTCCTCCCTCCCTCCCTCCCTCCTCCCTCTCTCCCTCTCTCCCTCTCTCCCTCTCCTTCTCCACACTCACACAGGGGATTTCAAAGCAAACACAGTAATACAGGAAAGAAGCGGATTGCTCTGGGGGCAGTGCCCTGGGTGCACAAAATCTTCTGTGTGCTGAGCGACTGTTCCGTGGGCCAGGAGGAAGGAGGCGCAACAACTGCACTGATGTGTCACGCATTGTTCTGAAAAATAATTTAGCTCCCTTTGAAGCGCTGGCACTGCGCTTTGATCTAGCTGGCAGCCTTCAGAGGCTGCTGTCCCCACAGGGGCAGGGACGCACCTGGCCGAGGAGGACAGATACACCTGGAGGAAGGCCCAGCCCAGAGCTGAGGCCGAGGCGGCTCCGCCCACGCGCAGTCCCTGCCCGGCGCGGGCGGGCGCCGCAGCTTCTAAGTGAGTTCTGCCTAGGTTGGGCAGCGTCGCCGCGGCTCCTCTGCGCGTGCTGGGAGCCTGGGCGTCAGATCCAGCACGACCAAGCCAGCAGACGACTGCCCTCACCTCCCGCACCGAGAAGCAAGACACTCCTGGGACTAGCAGCAGGCGCCCCCTTTGGAGCTGCTCTGCCTCTCCCTCTCCGCTCCTCCTATGCTCCTCTTTCTGTTAATCACATACCCACGGATCCGATTACCTCCTGCTTTGAAATAGCTTGGCTTGCAACAGTAGAACCCAAGGGCGACACTACGACCACATCAGGTGGCGCTGCACTCGTGGTCCTCAGCATAAAGATTGAAAGCACCTTGTGCTATTAACACAGCGAGCTAATGCGATCTATATTAACCATCATGGAAGCTTTTACCCCGGGAAGCCAAGGCAGGAAGGCCAGAGACTCGACACACAGCAGCAGAGTGGGTGTTAGCAGGGAGATAGCAGGCTTGGGGACCCTGCCAGCCCTGTCATCCTGGCCTCTGCTGGGCTGCTGGGGTCTGCTCAGAAGTCAGCCCAGGGGCAGGCCCCTCCTGGACAAGGATGACAGCTGTAGACCAAGACCCTCCCTTCTAAAGTCCCCTTACTCTCTGCCCCAATTAATCATGGATATGATTTTGAAGATGAAAGAAAGTGTCCTGTCGGGACATCTTCTCCAAGGCGGAAGATAAAGTTATCACGAGAGAGGTGATGACCGTGAGGGGCTGCAAGGGAAAAAGGAAGGAGACAGGGCGAGGGACTCTTAGGAAGAACAGTAATAAAATGCGCTCTCAAGGAATTAAGAGAAAGGAGGGTGAAGGATAAACAGAGGGCAGGTGACGGATTGCTTTAGATATTTATCAAGGGTTTCAGAAGTTTTTAATGACACCCAACATTCATTAAAGCTTTAAGCAGGTGCGTGTTGTGATCCTTTTATGACTGGGCTTCTGAGGGTCTTCTGAGGGGGCAGCAGGGGGAGGCATGGTTGCTCTGAGCAGAATTCAGATGCTTGAATGAGTCCACATGGGGTCAGGGATTGGGTGTGGTCATGGATGTTGAAAGGTAACAGCTTTTCTCTGCTTTCCAATTGGATGCTTAGCAGAAATTACTATCTGAAGAAGTGTGAGCAGAATTATGGGAAGAAGTGATTCCCTGTCGGGCAAACCAGACTGTGGCTGCCTGGTAGCCAGCCGAGAGAGCGAGCCTGGTGGGCCATTGTGTGTCCTACAGGTCCCGGGTAGCAGGGATGCTGGAGCTTTAGCTCGGGCCGTGGAAGCTACTGGGAACAGGCGGTAGTGTTGCAGGTAGAAATATTATAGGCAGTGAGGCAGGGCCAGGCCCTCAAGGAGGACAGGGAAGACGAGTTCGCTTCAGAACTGTAAGCAGGCACTCACCCTGTGGGCCAAATCTCAAGACAAGAGTAAACAAATATAGCTACATACTTCCCTAGGGAGAGGCATCAGGGATTGATATTCTAAGTAGGTATCAATCATCTTGAAAAAGCCCAATGGAGTTACTAACCCAACCCCCAACAGAAGAGACTGGATTTAATCTATTTTTTAAAATATTTTTAATTTTTTGTCTTTTTGAGACAGGGTCTCGCTGTACACTTCAGGCTGGCCTTGAGCTCAGTTTTGTAGCCCAGGCTGGTCTCGAACTCTCACCGATCCTCCTGCCTCAGCCTCCTGAGTACTGGGATTATGGGCGTGCACCACCACACCCGGCTAATCTATTTTTTTAAATTATTTTATTTTTCATGTTATGGCTGGCTCAGCCTGCTGGGGGGGGAGGTGCTGGCGCAGCGTGTAGTGCTGGGGATTGAACCTTGGTCCTTGTGGTTGCCTAAGCTTGCTTAAGGAGATGCTTTAGACCACTGAGCCATCTCACCAGCCCAGCATTTAATCTATTTTACGTGAGCAATGATGCTTGTAATCTCATTGGTTGACCACAGTTTTGTCCCACCTCATGCCCAACTATGCGAGTTCCCGTGTCTTCTCCACAACCTTAGGCCCGCCTCACCACGGGGTTTTCCTCTATAAAAGTCCCTGGAAGAGACAGCTTCTGGGGGACACCCACTTGGGACCCCCTCCTGGTCCTCAGCAGCTTTCTTTCCCTCAATAAATATGCTCAGCTCATTACCTCCGTTTGTTGTTGAAATTCATTCTTCAGTTTTAGAGAACAGGAACTCATCGCGCAGGTGCTTCTCAGGTTGGGGGATCGGTTTGCCCCACCGCGATTGGAGGCTGCCTGCTGAGGTCACCCACCGCGTTTGGAGGCTGCCTGCTGGGGTCACCCACCGCGTTTGGAGGCTGCCTGCTGTGGTCACCCACCGCGGAGCAGTTTTTTTCTCCCTGCATCAGCAGTGTGTGAGAAGTACAAACAGTAAACAGTGCAACAGACTTCTCAGGGGCATCCACAAAAGCTCAAGCCGATAATAGACACAAATTAGCATATTAGATGATTAAAAAAATTCATTCCTTAAGAAAACTAGGGGGCTAAAATATGACAGAGAGAAAATTAACATTTCAAGAAAAAAATTTGTCCTTCAGCTCCTAATGCTTTGAAAGTTGGATGTAGATATAAGAGGCCGGTGCCCTAGCCCGGGAGTCTCGGCCGGCGTGGGTAGGACCGCAGTCTGAGGGACCCCAGGCTGGGTTTGGCTGTGGTGTGGAGGCAGGGAGGGTGCAGCAGGGCAAAAGCTGCCGGGAGAGGAGCGTTAGATGCACAAAGACAACGGGGAAGGAGGAGGAGGCCGGGATGGAGACTGCACGTTAGAAGAGTGAAGGACGCTGACATCCCGAGACAGAAACAACGGGCAGAACAACTGCTCCAGGGGGACCGCGAGGGGCTCCAAAGAGGCTACAGCCTCGGAGAGGAAGAGGGGTGCCCTGGTGTTCCAATAGGAAAGTGAGCGGGACCGGGGGCTCCGCAGAGTGCGCTGGTCGCTTGGGAGAGAAAGTGCAGTGAGGGGGCTAGGGAGATAGCTCCGTAGCACAAGTACCTGCCTGGCAAGTGCAAGGTCGTGAGTTCAAGCCTTGGTCCTGCAAAAAAAAAAAAAAGTGGGTGAGTCCCACCAGAGCAAGTGCAGTTCAGAGAGATAAAAGAATCACGAAGGAGCCAAGGGCCAGGTGAGCTCGGGGCACAGTGCTGCCCTTGTTTGCCCACCTCACAGGCGCTCAGAAGAGAGGCCCAGGCTCTTCTAACTTGGCTCTCGCACAGGAGCGAGGGGAAGAGCCTCGGGGGCCGATATTGAGCGCCCCCCCCAGTCCGAACCAAGTCAAGGCAAAGCCCCTTCCATCTCGGGTCACCAGGAGCCTATCTGTAGGCTGCCTGCCACCCAGAAGTCCCCATCACGCCTTCTGCTGTCGCATGACAAGCACTGGGCTAAGCTGTGTTTCCTGTGGATTCCAGGTACTATGGAAGCTGGCCATGTTTCTCTGGCTGGAGCCCCAGAACCTGGTCCTGGCTCAGACAGACTGCAGGGAGAGGCAAGGGGAGAGGCGGTAGCAGCTGCTGAGGTGGCCCGGGAAGGGGAAGGACAGAACTGGAGTGTGGGCGGCAAAGGCCAACATGGGAAATCTATGTAGTATTTTTAGAGACTTTTTTTTTTTTTTTTCATATTTTAGGGAAGGGTATAAAGGGTGTTCAGGGTCTTAGTACTAGATTGAACTGGTAGTGATCTGCCTGTTTATAGCCTCCCAAGAGCTGGGATTACAGGAAGGCACACGACATCACACCCTTGTTAGTTCTAATATAGTTAAGAAAATCTTCTGCAGAGTTGTATATTTTGCTGCAGCCAAGTAATTTTTAGCAAAATTCTTGCCTGCTTTTGAAATTTAATGTTGTTGCTATATATTGTTTGGTTGTTGTTGCTATCAGTTAAAATAGCATATTGCTTACAATTAGATATTCTGTAATAATTTTATGTACACCTAATTTTCGTGTACATCATAAAGGACTTTTTAATCTAGTGCATGGAATAGCACAAAGTTCTGTTTCTTTATTTTTTTCTTGTTTCAGAACTTCTGTTTGTTTGTTTGTTTGTTTATTTATTTTTATGGCCAGCTCAGCCTGCCCTGAGGGCAGGGCTGGCACAGCATGTGCTGCCGGGGATCGAACAGCAGTCCCTGCAGCCGCCTAAGCTTTTCCTAAGCAGGTGCTTTAGACCACTGGGCCATCCTGCCAGGCCCCCACGATGTTCTGTTTCTAGAAAAAAATCCACTCTTTGTTATTCACTGTGTTGAGATTACCTCTGGCTTTTGTTGGTGACAAAGGCCCATTTCAAAATTTTTAGTCAATACTGATTAAACTTAAACATTAATTTTTAAAAATTTACTTAGTACAGTGTCTATAGGGTCTCCCTACATGGATCTGACTCGTAGTTTTCAGCCTCCCAAGTGCTGGGATTACAGGCAGGCACCACCATGCCTAGTCCGAGTCACTGTCTCAGTGTGTCCTGGTGGCAGGGCCCGCGAGGCAGGCCGGGGATTGAACCGCAGTCGCCGCACCTGCCTAAGCAGGCGCTTTAGTTTGCTGAGCTATCTGGCCAGCCCTGAAGCGCTGTTTTATTGATAAGTGAAATTTTGCTGGCATTTAGAGCAGCTACAGATAGCGACAGGGCACAGTCCACGTACCGTGAATGGACAGGCGGGGGTGGTGGTGGTGGAGGAGGAGCCCAGCCGTGCTGAGCGGAAATGACCTCACGTGCTTCCTACCCTTTCTCACCTGGGCCTTTCCAGCCTGTGGTTCTAACTGTAGCACCGAAACTGGCTTCTCGCCAGTGCAGCTATGTCCTGTCTGCTTGAAATATCTCCTGTGCTGTGATCCGCAGCCTGGTCAGTGACGCGGGCTGTGGTTCCAGAGAAGCCATCTTTCCAGAATCCCCCTGCACTGTGGCTGGGTTGTTCATACCTCCGTCCTGTTATTTGGGGGCCAACACCATGCAGCAAAACAAAAATAGAAAACTGACAATAAGAGCCCATCCTGACCTGCGTATCCAGGCATTAGTGTGCCAGGAACGACAGAGAGCAGCTGGGAGGGGACGCTGTGGCCCTGGGCCACGGGCGCAGGCATTAACTCACAGCGCGGAAGGGTCTAACCGGAAACCTTTACCTCTGCATCACTCTGCAGCTAATGTTAGCATAGTTCCTGCACAGCTTGGGTGAGATGTCACCTCAGATTCACAGAAGACAGCTCGGTGGAGGGCCAAGGGGCCTCTTTGATCACCGAGAGGATCCCCGAAATAGAACACAGTGTGGCACCGGGAAGAAAAACCTGCAGCGTTTCATCTGCTGGAGGAGGGAGCCCTTTGGTCTGTACTTGTGACGGTGGCAGACTGTTCGCGGCACAGTGACTTAGAAAAATTAGTCATAGAAGGGAACAGAAGGAAGAGGTCCCTTGGGTCTTTCTGGGAGCAGCGTTCTGCTGCTTTCTTGCTGGAAGGTTTTCTTGCTCCTCCAGAGAGAGTGACCTATTTTGTTGTTGCTAAAGGATGGGGCTTTGGCTTTCAGGAAAGGAGAGCTTTTCTAATGGACCATCAAGTCCTATCAGTATAGGCAGAGCTAGAAGGTACTGTTAGGCTGTAGAGCAAAGAAGAGGGAGAGGAGAAAGAAAGAAAGAAAGAAGAAAGGAAGAAAGGAAGGAAGGAAGAAAGAAAGAAAGAAAGAAAGAAAGAAAGAAAGAAAGAAAGAAAGAAAGAAAGAAAGAAAGGAAGAAAGAAAGGCAGGCAAGCAAGCAGGCTCAGGTAAAGAGAGCAGGCCGGGACCCAGAGAAGGGAGGATTCTGGGGGCTTCCTGGGCTCCCCAGGGACATGTGGCCCCACGGCAAGTGCTGGGGGACAAGAGCCAGCAGGGAGCTGGCCCAGATGGTGCCTGCAGCTCTGCAGAAGGCTTCCGAGCCAGGCACACTCCTGTGATGCCAGCTCAGGCTGGGGTTTTCCTGTCTGCCGAGTTCCCAGGAGTCATGGGACCCTGTCTTCTCCACGGTGCCACGGAGCCATGGCGCCAGACCATATTCGCACGGCAGTACCTGTGTCAGATCTTCTGGGATGTCCGTAGTGCTAGACAAACAGCCCATTCCTTGTGAGTCTCTCCCCGCACTGTATGTTGATTGAGAAGGGCCATGCAGGCTACGGTAGTTTTAGGCTCTTCTGCCATGTTTTGCTGTAGGATATTAAAACATGCCAAAATGTAAAGTGATAGAACATCCACTCCGCTGGGACCTCCTGACAAACAGGCTGCTGGCTGTGATGCGAAGGGGCGTGCATCTCCTGGGAGGCATGGGCAGGGTCCGCCCTTCTGCTGAGCACTAGACTGGGGAGACTGCGCGCCTGTGTTCAAAGCAAAATCATTAGGCACCGTTGTCTCAGAAATCCATCCTAGAAGCCGGGCATGGTAGCGCACGCCTGTAATCCCAGCACTTGGGAGGCTGAGGCAGGAGGATCAGTGTGAGTTCGAGACCAGCCTAGGCTACAGATGTGAGCTCAAGGTCAGCCTGAACTGCACAGTGAGACCCTGTCTCAAAAAGACAAAAAAAAGAAAAGAAAAGAAATGCATCCTAATAAACATGTTCAGTCTTTCATAATTCATTAGTCTTGAGCCATGAGTGAGGTCACCATTTGCACCTGGCACAGGCAGCCTCCGCTTCCGTTTCAGCCAGCTATTGTAGGTGAATCTAGGACATCAGCTCCCAGTTTAAGGGCTCGGCAGTCAGAGAGCTTCATGAGGAAAGAAGGCAGTGGCAGGCAGGTCAGGCGGTCTCCAAGTCACCTCTTCGTGTTCTGTCACTCAGGTTAGGTTTCTGCAGTTACAGCTTTTCACGCTGGTAACAGAACACTCACGCATCCCTAGAGACCACGTTTGGTTGATAAAATGTGCGCCTGCATCTCCAGAGCCCCCAACAGGACTCCAGCCCTGTTATAGGGGAAACTTCTACATGGTGGTGGCTGCTGCCTGCACACGATTCAATCTAGAAATACAACATAGGGGCCAGGGAGATAGCTCGGTGGAGTAAGTGCTTGCCTGCCAAGCAAAAGGTCCTGAGTTCAATCCCTGGTACCAAAAAACAAAACAAAACAAAAAAACATAAAGGAAATACAACATAAAGAATAACATTCTATTTTTAAAATGTTTCTTTTCTCTTGAAGTTCTGGGGGCTGGGGAGATGGCTCTGTGGCACAAGCGCAAGGTTGTGAGTTTGAACCCTGGTCTCACACACACAAAACAGTTCTGATAGGCTGCATTTTATGATTTAAGACTTATTTGTGGTGCATTTTCTTTTGGTTGGTGAGCAGGAGGCTGACCCCAGCACCTAATCTCAGTTTTCTTTCTTTCTTTTTTTTTTTTTTCCCTCTCTCTTCTGTGTGTGTGACTGGGATTTGAACTCATGACCTCGCACTTGCCAGGCAGGCACTTGTGCCACAGAGCTATCTCCCTGGCCCCTCTTATGCTGAAGATTGATTTGTATACAAACAAATTTTCTGAAATAGAACCATAATGATTAAGAGTCTCAACCCAGTTATTTATTCTAGCTATTTATTCAGATTTTTCAATGTTATAATTTGGCATGAAAATTGTTATTGAAGAATTTTCTTTTTTTTTTAATGAATCAATTTTTAAAAAAAATTTTTTTAAATTTAATTATTTTATTTTTTTCTTGTTTCAGAACCTTTGTTTATTCACTCATTTTTATGGCCGGCTCAGCCCACCCCGAGGGCAGGGCTGGCGCAGCATGTGGTGCCGGGGATCGAACCGCGGTCCCTGAAGCCGCCCAAGCTTTCCCAAGCAGGCGCTTTAGACCACTGAGCCATCCTGCCAGGCCCCTGAAGAATTTTCTTTATGCCGCTACCAAAGGATATTGCAGTCATGTAAGCAACTGGATTATTTATTGAATAAGAGGCCAGATGCAATCTTTGAGCAGCTGTAACATGTGAAAAGACATCAGACAGATCTTTAGAATAAATCAAGTCCCTTTTATTAAGACACGGCTCTCCCCATGACTTTCAATTTCCTTTCTTAGCATGCTTTAATTGAGATGAAAACTAATTGACATAACTTTAATGTGTTCCAATTCTCCAGCACTAATTTCCCATTAAATGCAATAACCACCCAGAAATCCAGCTAATTAAATCCACCTACTACAGGATGGAGTTTCAGACTTTTCTTAATTGAAAAGTCTTATGTAATGCTTAGAGTATTATGGGTATTAAAAGTGTAATTGTAAAAATACATGTGTGTCGGAGTCCCTTCCTGGTTCTCACTTCGGCTGAAGAAGTCTAAATTTACAATCCTAAAAACTCGTTACTGGAATTTTACCAAGTTAATTCCAGCCTTCCATTCACTCCCAGCACAACCCACGATGATAACAAAGGCACTAAGACATATGTATATAAAATTAATGGGGAGCTAAGGGGCCTTAGGTCTAACCATGAAAATGGCTTCTGGAACAAAGAGAGCAACCCAGGGCTGCACTCAGGTCTTATTCATTGGAGAAGTGGGAGTCGCTTGCAAAAGGGAATTTTGGGAAAAATGTGAGCACTGAAGGGAATTGTGGGAAGAAGGTGAGCACAGTGAGCTGGGCTAAGTAGATGGCCTGCATTCACCTCCGCCATATGCAGAGAGGATATGCAGAGGGAGTAATTTACATTATGCTATTGAGATATCTTTGGGGTCTGGTGCTTCAGCTCTGATGTGTAATCTTTCAAGCCCAGGAAGTCATAGCCTCTGTCTCGAGGCTCAATCCCAGCTGACATTGTGAAGCATTGGCTCTTTGTCCTGTCTTGGTCCAGCACATATTGGAGAGCAGCCGGTGTGGGTTATCAGGGAAACACTCGTGCCATCTTTAAAAATTATCAACAGCACCTCAGCTAGACTAATACACACTGCTTAAAGCCAGTTGAAAGGATAATGAGAAGTCCTAGCCAGCTCTGTACCTTTCAATATGAAGAATGGGTTCAGGCTCAGTCAAAATAGGGACGGGCACTCTTCTTTTAAGGAGAGCTGCTCAGGCTGTCCCTCACACACATGAATATTTTGACCTTCATATTTGTGAGAAGATAAAAAAATACTGGAATAAATAGTAGGTTGCATGTTTAGCTTTGGATTCATATTTGTAATCAGAATCACTTTTATACTTAATTTTCCTATCCTTGTTGGGAGAACTGGTTTACCTTGGCTCTTTCAGGCATTGATTTAGATGAAAATCTTTCTATCTTCAGAATATGCAGAGGCAGCTCTTATCTATCAAAATCAAGCACAGAAATAATATAAATAATCAACATGTTGATTAGTTTTTACTATTTCTTTTCTTAAATTTTTTTTAAACATTTCTTTATTTATTTGGTACAGAGTGTCACTACACAGCTCAGACCCATAGTGATCCTCCTGTCTCAGCCTCACCAGTACTGGGATTATAGGCGTGTGCCACCATGCCTAGTTTTGGGGCCTGCATGCCACAGCCCAGGGTTCCAGGGCCTGCGTGGCATGCAACAGCAGGGTTCAAGGCCAGCCAGAAATTGAACCTGTGTCCTTCTGCTTACCAGGCAGGTGCTTAGACTGCCAACCTATCTTCTCAGCCCCGGTTGATTATTTCTTAATTGAGGCTTATTATATGTGATTCAATAAAGTATCTTGGTAGAAGCCTCCACTATTTTTAAAAGATGGCATACAAAATTGCGAGTTTTTGTTTAGGTTCATTACAACATCCCTAAATGAGGGCTGGCAAAATAACTTAGTGGATTAAAGTGCCTGCAAACAGGTGTAGGGGCTAGGGTTCGATACCCGGGCCTGCCATGTGGGCCCCGCCCACGGGGCATGCTGAGACCAGGCTGGGCATGGTGGTGCCTGCCTGTGATCCCAGCTCTTGGCAGGCTGTAAACAGGCACATCACTGTGAGTCTGATCTAGTAGTGAGATCCTGAATATCCTATAGACGCTTCCCTAAAAAACACAAACAACAACAACAGTAACAACAACAAAACACTTCTAAATGGGCACAGAGTTGCAGGGTAGTGCTTCGGGAGTGAGTGGGCCTCTCCACCCAATGCACTGAGCAGCAGTATTCCTAGCGCTCCCAGGCGACAAGCCCAGCGCACCAAGGACGATGGCTATGGTGCTGAAGGTGACTTTTCTTGATTTTCACATTGAGCTCCTGGCTGGGGATCTAGCTCAATGATACGGCACCTGCCTGGCAAGTGTGAGGTCTTGAGTTCAATTCCCGGTACCAAAAACCTAAACAAAGCCCCAGTTAACAGCAACGTTGAGCTCCCACCTTCACGGCTCTGAGTACAATCATGCTGAGGCGCTGTGGTGCTGATCTCACACCTGCGAACACTATACCCCACCGTCAGCGTGTTGACTCAGGTTGCCTGGAGATAACCCTGGGTGGAGATGGGGTTGCTCTGCAGAGGAAGGGAGGGCGCGCATTACAGCGGTTTCCTACGGCCACCATCACGGGTTGGCACACACTGGGTGGCTTGGAACAGCGGAAGTAGATCATCTCATGGTTCAGAGAGCCACGCCCCATGGCAAGGGATGGAAGGTGGCTCCTTCTGAGGGCTCTGAGGGAGACCATGGCCTGTGTCTCCGTCCCGGCTCAGGGGTCAGCACAGAGCCTTTCAGTTGCTGGGCTCCAGGACCCATCTCAAGCCCCAGCTCCACCTGCTTTCTTCTCGGGGTCCCGGCAGCCTTTTTCTGCCACTGCACACACTTGCAGTGGCCTTAACAGAACACCACGCAGGCTAGCTCACCTCCATCCTGAATTCCATCAGTGAAAATTCTATGTTAAAGGCAGTCACATTCTTAGGGCCCTGCTGGGCCTAAATTTGGCAGTGCTTTCACAGGGAAATGTTGTAGGGAACACCTCCTCCTGCGAGGTGCCACCATGATGGGTCACTTAGAAACCTTAGGGGAGGAAGGCACCTCATGAATGCACTCACTCGCTGGATGCTGGGGAGCCCTGGGCAGCAACGTGGCTACTCTCATCTCCAATCTACAGAGGAGGAGGCAAGTGGAGCGGGGTAGTGTGCCCGAGGCTGCCTGGCCATCAGCCTTCCATGCCTGCGGGATGCTTTCAGCATCCTGTGTCTCCTGAGCTCATGGCCCCCTGTGTGGTTGGCATCTGGGTCCAGCACATGAGACCCAGCAAGCACACCATGAACTTCCAGATGAACCCTCTCCCAGCTTCCCCACAGGGGTCTGCTGTGGAATTATTAAAAGCATTGACTTTATGTCTTCTCAATTTATAAATGATTGAATCCTATTTTCAAAATGCAGCTGGCCATTAAATATTTTATAGAAAATAGTGTCTTGCGTTGCCAACACCCAAAACAAGTGGAAAACAAAACAATGAATATTTGATGGATTGTGGGAAAAGTAATATTAGTGGATATAGGAAAGACATGAAATCGGGTTACTGTTACTGTTAGGAGCCCGCGCATGCACATGCGTGTTGCTACGCTGTGGAGACGGGTGTGCCTCCAGTATGTACTTTCACAGTAATGATTTAATTTCACGGCCGTGCAGTAGGTAAATACACCATGGACCCAGCTTCCAGCTTCACTTCCATGAATGCAAATCTGCCAAGAAGCGCTCCTAGGTATTTCCAGCCTGAATAATTTAGAAACCAGGCAGAAGCCATGAAAGGCGAGAGATCTACATTTTGTAATGAGCAGCTTACTAGGGAACACTGACAAATAGGAAATTTTCAGCAATGTTAACGTTTAATCGTCAGTACTTCATAATTCATAAACTGAAAATGTTCAAACCTCTCCGGCAAGACTTTGCCCTTCGGTGGGCTTCATCTGCAGCTGTGGGACTACTGCAGAGCGCGTTAACCCCTTTGTATTCTTGGTGTTAAAACACCTTTGTGTGTTTCATGCAATGTGCTGCTACTACAGGCAGAGAAAAGGTGCAGAAATAGTATGGATTTTAGCTCAGAAGTTCCTAACCAAACATGCCAATCACTACAAAAAGAAGAAATGAATACAAGATATTTTTTGGACATCGAAAGAAAATAAAATAGAATGGTATATTTATAGTTTCCACCTCAATTTGGACATATTCGAACTGCTGGGAACTCGAGCCAGGCCCTAAACAAACCCTTTGTAATATATTCAGCTTCAGATTCAGACACTGTGTTTTGATTATTTATAGAAATCCTAGAGACAGTCAAAGACTGTAGGGCAAATGGCTACCTCGGCTGCCGCGTGCTCACTGAGAAGACCTGGATAGGGTTACAGTTAAATTCTTCTTTGTCACACCAGGGCTTCAAAAAATCAATCGTGTTAAAAGATTTATAGCAACACCTCAAGGGGATAAAGCCAGTCTTTGTTGCCCTTTCGCGGCCCATTCCGCTTCCAGGATCCTGTCCCTTGCCTGTGTGCCCCGGTGATCAATGACACATTCTTGGGCAATTAGGCCAATATTTCAATAAATTATTATCCTCTGGGTTAATGCAGGGAGCACCGATTAGGGTAGATTTAGCATCACAGTGCATCTTGAGGTTAAATAGAATTTATAGTTAAATGTGCCTAAATACAATCATTCTAATCAAAACACAAAATTGAAATATTTAGTGAGCACCACAGTTGGGAAGAATGTTCACAGCAAGACAAAAAACTTCATTTCCTAATGAGAGCCACGTTATAACTTAAAGTTTGATGGGAGGTTTTATTTTCAGCTTGGATACTGGTTTATCGATACTTCAGTTTGCTGGTATTTTGTTCTGACCTTACGACAATCGAGCCACGAAAAGGTTTTCCGAGGCTTTCCTCAGGCTGAATCCTTCCCAAGGTGAGGCGGAAATAGTTCAGGTCCTTGGACCCTCGTCAGGCGGCCTCCTTGGACCAAGCCTTGGAAGGGAAGCAGGGGGAGGCCAGCGGCTGCCCTGGACAAGGAGGAGGGGCCAGTGAGCTCCCTGGAGGCCGTGCTAGGAGCCCCGGAGGGAGCGCTGGGGCCCGGGGACCCTGGTTGCACCGGAATCCCAGGTTTTCTGCCCCACATGTGCTCTGGCCCTGCGCTTCCCACCCCAGCCTGGGTGCACAGGCAGGGCAGGGAGTGTGAGGCCCACACCGGCCGCTGGGCGCAGCCTGTGGCGGCACCCCCAACACCAAGAGGCAGCCGGAGCAAGGAGCACGAGCGCCTGCCCAGTGCCTCTGTTCACCCAGGGGACCCAGATCAAAGCCTGCCAGAGACAGAGCAAGGACGCTGGGACAGAACAGCTAGAACTATCAGATGCTGGTGACCTCGTGACGGATGGGAGCACCCGCGCACTCGGGTGGTGGGAACATAAGGTACTGCATACAAGTAAGGCGGATAACGGAGCTACTGCGGGGTTCAGGCAGTCCGCTCTGGGCGTGTACCCCGAGGAAGTGAAACGGGCCAGTCTAGGGGACGTCAGAGCTCCTGCTTCACAGCAGCACTGCTCACAGGAGCCGAGTGACGGAAGCAAGCTAAGGGGAAATGGAATCCACTGAGGAACGCACATGGGGCACATATGTGGGGTGGAATGCTACGCAGCCGCGAAGGTCATGGAATCCCGAGCTTTTGGCAGCATATGTGCAGCTGGAACTACTCTGCCGACTGAAGGAAGGGAGGCCCAGGTAGAAAGGACCGGGCGTGCTCACTCGCACATGGGGTCTAAAAGTGTTGCTCTCAGGAAAGTTGCCAGAGGGGAGCAATGGGGACAGTATTGGGAAGGGTCTGCGGTACAGCGTGGACGACAGCTGCTACTGTAATAGAGGACTGGACACGTCCAAAAGATGAAAGCAAGAACGTTTGGAAAGTCCTCAACATAAAGAAATGATCAGTACTCAGCCTGGTTTAAACACAGCACACTGAAATATAACAGGGTCCTTCCATAATACACACCAACTTCATCAATTGCACTATAGTGTGAAGAAAGACACGCGGCTGGAGCTGCTCCTTGGGCGTTGTTCTCAGAGGGGCTTAGGAGTCTTTGAGAGACCCGTGCTGCTTCAGCAAGCACTCTCAGGTCACGACAAGTGTGTAGGCCTATAAAGTGACCGCTGAGCAAGAAACGCTGGTGGGTGGCAGATTCGTGGCATCTGTCTTACACTGGGGAACAGGTTTTTGAATTAATTTTTCTCTGCCATGTAACAGCTAACAAAATGAATATGATCTCTCAGCCAAGCCCAGTAGTGCAGATTTCCAGGCAAGTTCAGAGTATTTGTAGGGTGCAAGCATGAGATGGTGTGTGTGTGTCTTGATTTTCAGGAAAGAACTTCAGTTTTAGTTTCTGTCAACTATTCACTCAAGGCTGAAGGTTCCATGAATCTTCCAGAAGGTGACTCACACTATCAGGCAGTTTTGCTTCCCAAAGGGTACTGGAGTGATTAGAACCATAATCAAGGGTGCTGCTTGGTTCAGTGACACGGAAACCATTGGCCACATGATTTCGGAGCTAGAATTCAGAATTAAAGAGCAAGAACCCAGGTTCTCAGGATGGTGCTCTGCACAATAAGCCTGCTGATGGACGGTGACGTTTCATCCCCTTAGCTTCCTGTGAGCGATAACCTCAATCCGTACCTCTTTTCTGCTCCTTCCTGGGAAGAGCTACGTTTCGCACCTATGTCAGTTACTTTTTTCCCATTGCTGGGAGGAAATACCCAGCACTCCACTGGTAGCAAATAAGAGAACATCTGAATTTACCCCCACCCCCTTTTTTTTTTTTTGTGGGACCACGGTTCAAACTCACGACCTTGCACTTGCCCAGCAGGCACTTGTGCCTCAGAGCTATCTCCCCAGC
>PVJA010040225.1:0-18596 GCA_004027025.1 Myocastor coypus | reverse complement strand
AAAAAAAAAAAAAAAAAAAAAAAAAAAAAAAAAAGAATATTGTGTCCTTGGCTTTCTGGGGCAAGTGGACATTTAGCAACAGCCTGGCATTTATCAGGAGGTATCGCAATATTGGGCTGAGAAACACACCAGGTGTGGTCCACCCAGCTGACAGTCTCAACTTTAAGGAAGATTCCAGACTCCCTCAAGGAGACAATGAGCCTTCTTAAAAGCACACCAACAAAAAATGTCACAGATGATGCAAAGCCATCCCAGTTGTGTTTAATATTTGCTTTCTACAGAGACCAAAGAGTAAATGGCAGACTGTATTGTTAAGAAGTACCTGAAGCTGAGGGGGCGGGATCAGAAGCCTCTAAGGCATTCCAATCAAGCTCTGTCTTCCAACTTGGATAAATTCTTTCCTAAATTGCTGAAGGGCTCACACAACTCTTGTGGAATCAACAGTGCTGCACTACCATGAAAGTGAACCTGCCAAGTTCCCAGGGCCTCTGCAATTGCTCTCCTTGCGATTGGCCCCACACTTCACTCAGGGCTGTTCTCCACCCATCAATCCTCAGAGTTCCCCAGTCACCATTTAAGCAGTTCCAACTGTCCTGTCCCTTCCTCTCTTTCTCCTACCCAGGTTCATCTCTCTCTGTCGCATTGCCCACTCCCTGAGGAATATTTCTGCTGAGTCCTTTTATTGCTTTGCTATTAGAATATAAGCCACATAGCATATGGACTTTGTCTCATTCACCGCTTTATCCATAATAGCTAAACCATCCAAACATTCAGTCAATATTTATTGAATTAGGGCTTAATAGAAGCCAATGCTTTAGTGAAGTGTTAAAATGAGCTTGTTCGCTATACAATTATAAGGCAGTCTTTCCCCATCCCATTTAGTTTTTGAAAAAAAAACAACAAACAAATCATTTATTTAACAAGCCAAAAAGTATCAAACTGATACAACGATAAATATGTACAAGAGTAGGAGGATCCTGCTTGGCAATAACTTTCTATGCATCGGTTTGCTTTTTGTTTTATCTTGGTCTTACAGTGCTGGAGATTGAGCCCAGGACCTTAGCATTGATCTACTTCCTCTGCCTTTTTACATTTTGTTTTGTTTTGTTTTGTGACAGGTTTTCGCTAAGTCTCTCAATTCCCCGTGCCAGGTTTGAGCTTGTGATCCTCCTATCTCAGCATCCACAGCACAATACTGGGATGACAGACTTGTGCCACCAGATGTAAGTAAATGTTTATGAAAAAGGGAGTATAAAAGAAAAAAGATTAGTATGAATCAATAATGTGATGGTCATATTTTTAAAAAGTGATGTCAGGCTTTATGAGGGTAACAACATCAGAAGTACTTTAGAACCCTCATATATATTTACTGTCATATCTGACATGACACCTCACATTTTGAGTAGGCAAGTACTTAGTGAGGCACAGGCACTGATCTTTAAAGGACTTCCTTTGCTCATTTCCTAAGACCCTCTGGCAAGAGAAACAGAAGTGTCCATCTATGGGGCCTGGCCAGCTGGTGTCCCCAGCACATCTAAAAGTCTCGGGCCTGGTCTGGAGACATAACTGACAATTGCATGCTCTGGTAGCTCTGTGCAAAGTCAAATAGTGCATTTGGAGAAGGCTAACAAGGGACAAACAGGTGAGACAATGATAGTCCAGGGCCCAAATGTCCCTTTGGCAGGTGCTCAGGTAGTAAAGTTGACCCGTCACTCCCACAACTGCCTGTGCCTCTCAATGGCCTTGGAAAGACTCCCTGCAGGCTGGGGAGAAGACAGGACCGGCCTGGAAGAGAAGGATGAGGACTACAGCAGCTGTGCACATGCCTTGGAGGGACTGAGAATCAGGAAAAGGGGAAGTTAGTTCTGTTTCACTCCCAAGTCAAACCTCAGAGCAGCTCCACAAGGACCAGAGAAGTCAGAAGGGAAAGAGCAGCAGACAAGGAGTCGTGGAGCCTCAGTTCCACTCCTGCTCTGACACCTGCTGGGAACTGGTAGGATCTGAGCAAGGCATCCAGCCTCTCTGGGTCTCAGTTTCCTTGACTGCCACATGGCAGAATGCCTGGCTTTCCTGCTTTCCTGCCTTTGAAGATAGCGCTTGGAAAGGCTGCCACATTATCCACATACGAGCAATTATTCCCAAGGTACAGCATCAAAGCTTAATTTCTGATTGCTAATGAAAGTTACAAGTGCCAGCAGAGAAGCACCAGCTGTCTCAGTGTTGGGGAAATCAAACCAGAGACGACAGGCACAGGCGACCAAGGTCCCAGCAGTCACCCCTCCCAGGAAGGGGTGGGAGCGGCAGAGGGATCCTCTCTCAGCCAGTGGCCCCTGGGTGTGGCCACCTTCTCTGCTGCTGAGGGCGATAAAGTTGTTTGCTTCTGATTTTTGGTGTAAGGGCTTCTTTTGCAGATCCCAAAGTTTCACTGTAACACTATTCGCACATACGTAAGTGACGAGAGCTGGAGGAGGGGCCTCATCCTCTGTGGCACGCACCTATTAGGGAAATTCATAAGCAACAGAAGGACTGTGTGCCAAATGATGGGTTCAGATCAGCTATGTTTCTCAGGGGGTAGAGCTGTGAACAAGACTGGCATGACGGGTACATGTAAGACATCACTAAGACAGGAGAGAAGGCCAATGCATTGTTTATAGTTACACATGTCTTACAATAATCCACTAGTTTTACGAACATCTTAGTCAGAAGACATAAAAGCCTTAGGGAATTCTTTCTTGGGCCTTGGTGTTGGGGGTGAATATTCTGAACTAAACCAGTCTACTCAGTCGAGATAAAGGAAATAAAGCTCTGAGAAAAACAAAAACTTTTAAAACATGTGTCTTAACTCTATACAAAGAAAATGTCAAGCAAACGTAGGTCCTGAATATTGAACTTCATTCATTAACTAAGAGATGCCACTAACTATCAGATATCCTATTAATTACAATATGCAGGGAAAATTTTAAACAACCAATTAAATATAAAAGAATTCTGCATCACTTGAAATCTTATTGTGTCTTTATGAAAAGCACTTTTAAATTGGCTTGGGTTGCTTTGCATCATGCACAATTCCTGAATACACGGCTAAGAGGGGCACTGCTGGGAGCGGCGTCCCTAAACCCTCTGCACTGTCAGTCTGGCTCTCCCCCATCAGTCTTGACTAGGCATCCTAACCTCTGCATTCATCCCCACCAACCCCCAACCCCATGCCACAGAGAAGGTGGCAGCTTGGCACATCTCCGAGGAGAGACCCCATGTGGTCTTGGAGACATCCTGAAAAGCCTTAGATGCCAGCTTTGCAAGTTCTGGCACAAATCCGGTCCAGAGCAGCAATGCACAAGGCTGGCACAGCCAGCAAGGAGGTTGCCATGCATCCCGGTCATGGACACACGGGATCAAGAACATGCAGTAAGGCTGGAGAAGTGACTCTGCAAATGACCTTCACTTTGCAAAACAGGTTCATACTTTTAAGTAATTCACTAGTGCTTTTTGTCTGCTAACGCAAAGCCTGGATGTGGAGCTGCTCTTGGTCTCCCTTCTGTTGCATCTATTTCTTTATCAGTGCGGACCCTAGACAGCCATCAGAGCCTCATCTCTCATTCCTCAGTCTGACAGCCAAATCTGCCTGCTCCAGGCCTTGGCCCATGTTACACACACACACACACACACACACTTGCTAACTGCAATTTCTCTGCAATCCATCTTATGAGGATGAATAACCCAAAACTGGTCTATCAGCCTTATCTGCATGTCCAAATATTTCCACCAGCTCCCTTCTTATGACGTCAGCACCAAATTCCTCTTAAAGCCCCACAGTCTGGCCTTATTCTATTTATTAAGCTTGTTTTCCACATTCTCATGCCCCGGCTGGCTTGACGCATAGCCTACCCCTTTGTGCCCATCATGTGCCTTCCCTGCATCATACCTGCTACACACCATCTCCCCACCCACCTGTCTAGTTCTGCTCCTTTTCCCTCAACAAACCCTTCCAGTACTTTTCAGGGCCCTGAGGACCTCCCCTTCCACTTTCCTGCTTTGCTGCTGGTGAGGATATTTGGGTTTTAGACTGAATGTGCATTCTTATTCTTTCTCCCTCTATCTCTGTCAGCTTAGAAAAGAAAAAGCCTTAGGGCATAATCATCTTCTACCAAGTGGGCATTCAGTTTATCTTGCCCTGTGCAGTTGTCTGCAGGTGTCACTACCTGCTGCGGTGGCTCCTCACCTTCACCAGCACTGAGCTCACCCAACCAGCACTACTGTCTCTTAGACCCACATCAGTAACCACAAGGACCAGCAGATCCACTGTGCCCACTACCACAGCCACAAGGTGGTCTGATTCACTCCCGTGAAACACAGAGCTCCTAAGGTCCACTCCCACTGAACAGATCAAGCTGGTCTGCTACAGAGGAGAGTGAATTTATAAGAACAAGAGCAGTTGCTGGAAAACGGAACCACTGAACCAACAGAACAATGAAGCATGCATCAGACAGCTGGATGCTGGCATGGAAGTCTAAAAGAAAGTCCTGATGACCTATACGCTTATGTGACTTAATCACTCAAAACTTTTGCCATGACTTAAAGAGTGTCAGAACATTTTTTTTTATCTATTAGACTTCTCTGAGACAATGGTTAGATCATTTAAAATATGTATGGTACTCATCCACTGAGGGATGAATAAAAATGTTGTATTTTTATAGAATGGAGTATTACTCAGCTATAGAAAAGATAGATTCAAGGCTTTTATAGATAAATTAATGCAATAAGAGACCATACTGATTAGTGAAATAAATTAGACCCGCATGTGCAACCATTGTATTGTCTCCCCAGTATAAGAACCTGAAAGAGTAAATAAAATCTGAAAGGTACGATAGGTACTTTGAAAGGGAGAGAAATTATTAAAAGGGAAGAATCAACTGGAATGAGAGAAAGGAGAGAAAGAGAGAGAGAAAGAGAGAGAAACATGTATGTATATACACAGGATATGTTGGATAATTATACTATAACTTCTGCTGACCTACTGAAAGGAGAAGTTAAGACTTAGTTTCTCAAAATTTTTGGGCCAATTTTCCACACTTATATCTGGCAGTAAGAACAATTAACTTGAAGACAACAATATGAGATATAACAACTATCGTTGAATTTCTATTTTGTTTAGTGAAATTCTGTATCCTTCCTAATAATTTTATTTTATTTTTTAGTCTGTTATTCATTTATTTATGTGGCATAGAGTTCTCACCAGGCAGCTGAACTTGTAGAGACACTTCTGTCTCAGCCTGCCCAGTGCTGGGATTACAGGCGTGCATCACCACTCCCACTTTGGTGGCCCACATGGTGACCCCATGCTTCTGGGGGCAGCCCAGCATGTGGTACCAGCTATCAAACCTGGGTCCTTGTGCTTGCCAGGCAAGCACTAAGACTACCAAGCTATCTTCCTAGCCCCATTTATAATGTGTTTTCATTTTGTTTTATTCTTTTACTATTTTTATTTTCTCTAAAGAATATATATGGTGGAAGGTTAGCAGCACAAACCCTGGAGACAGGCTGCCTCGATGGTAGTCTGAACCATTACATATTAACAGTGTAACCCTGTGCTAGTGAACCAACTGCACCTATGCCTTCATTGCTTTATCTGTAAGATGGAAACAACCAGGCCAGCTTATCTCACAGGGTTGCTGTAAGAGTTGAATGAAAAATTCTTAGAATATCACCCAGTAGAGAACAAGCAGTGAGTACCAGCTACCACTATCATTGTCATTACCATCATTTTACTTTAAAACAAATCCATGTTCTATTATTATCAATTTTTACTAAAGAAATCTACTGGCTGACTAGCTCCAAACACAAGGCAAAGCCTGGCTTCTCTGACACGCTTTCCAGAATGGATATACTAAAAAGTACTTTTCTCTAGTGCTGCATCACCAGCTTTACTTTTTGGTGAATTCTCTCATCCTCAGCTTTATTTTTTGGTGAATTCTCTCTCTCTCTCTCTCTCTCTCTCTCTCTCTCTCTCTCTCTCTCTCTCTGTACCAAGGATTGAACTCAAGACCTTGCGCTTGCCAGGCAAGCACTGATTCCTCTGAGCTGTCTCCCCAACCTTCTCAGAAATGTTATTAACCGAGCTCCCCATGTGTGTTTGAAGCCTACAAGGCAGTCCAGGGCTCTCCATTGTCTGCTGACATCTTGACTAATCCGAGCATGAGAACCTCAAATACAGCACGCTTCTCCAGGTTCTCTCCTATTTGTGGGACAGGTCCAAAGCTTTCCACCAGTGTCTTCCACAGAGGCCTTAAGTGCCCTGCTCCTAATGTTCTGGGGCTTGGTGCAGGCCATCCTGTCACCTGTAATTCCCTTCCCTTCCCCTTTGAGCGTGCCCATGAGAAACCCTTCCCTCTCCCCCAGGCTCCCTCAAAGCACCCTAAAATGTCCTATATCATAGCCCTTAGCATACCATATGAGAGTGACCTCTCTTCCTTTTTAAGAACTTAGGCAAACAGCTGATTTTTATTCATTTTTGTAGCCCTATCATGCCTAGCACAGTTTCTGATGCAAACTATTTTTTTTAATTGAACAATAGGTTTCCGAACCTAGGAAACTTTTACCAGGGTCTTGGATACTAAAGAGAACTAAAGAGACAAGCATTCCCATTGGTGGGGACTCCAAAGCTGTATCAAAGGGGAGTAAGCAAGATTCAATGCAAGATCACTGGCTCTAGCAAACACTGGGTTAGCACGCAGTGCTATAAGAGATGAAAGCGCATGTGTCCTGGCATCGTATTTGCCACTTGATGATTAAGGCCTTCAGGCGCAGGTCCTGCTGTCACTAATTGAAATGTGATTTCCTAGTATTCAGCTTGGGTTCTTTTGTTGATTCGTGTAGCACCTTGCTTAATTAAATAACGCCAGCACTCGGTTACAGAAGGGCATCAAATTTCCACTTCACAACTCAAGAGGCCGCTGTGGAAAGAGCCACTCGACGCTGGCAAATACTGAGTGGCTAAGAATGCCGTCAGCACCAGTCTCAATGGAAAAATTCAAGAGCCCATCCTCTTGGATAGCTGCCGCCGCCACATGGGGCTCCGCTGTACATTTGGGTGAGCTCTGGATATGCTAAAGAGAAAACTGTAACAAGCACGGAAACTTCCAAGGCAGATCCAGTAAAATGATCGACTTCACGGACAGTAGTAAAACGATCGGTGGTGATTACAAACTGCACAACTAACATCGGCATTATGTTTGTCTCTCCAAAACCCTGCCAGTAGTTTCTGCTTTTAACAGCAAAGTAATGATGCATAAGACAGAAAAAGGAGTGAGGAGAGAATAAATAGACAAGATTAACATGTTAGGTCCTGGGCTGCAGAGATAGCTCAGCAGCATAAGTGCCTGGCTGGCAAGTACAAGATCCTGAGTTCAATTCCCCATTCTTCCCCTCAAAAAAAATCTTAGCTTTTCTACCTTCTGTGATTCCTATTTTCCTTTGTCTCTCTCAGCCTTCTCTCTGTATAGAAAAAACATGCTTCTTTGATACTGTGTCCATGTTACCCATTGTCAGTCGCTTGAAATTAAGTCATATATATAGGAAACAGATACAAGGCCTTCTATATGGAATGCATACTATTATATGTGTAAAAGGCCTCATATATGTAAACTATATGTTATATTTAAAAAGCTAGATGGACAGACAGACAGACAGACAGACAGGCAGGCAGGCAGGCAGGGAGGTAGGCAGGCAGACAGACATACACTCAACATGCTGCCAGGATGTGAAATGAATAGGGCATGCTCTCCTCCCAAATGGCTCATAGGAGAGCGAAGACCTAGCAGCCAGGCCTGTCCCATGACTGAGGTGCAGTTAGCCCAGGCCCCAGCCTCACACTGGGATTTTCTGTGATGCACAGAGGCACGTCCTCACGGGTCAGCGTCTTCCACTCGCGCAGGGTCCTTGGCCCCTCCCTTTCCCAGCAGCCGCGGGTGCTGCTAGCTCAGATCTTGACGTTGCAAGGCCATGCGTGTGCCTAAGCCCTGGCCCTTGCTCTTTCCCATCTGCCCTCCTCTTCCCACAGATGTCTGCACCGCCAGCTTCCTCTCCTCCACCAGTTTCTGCTCAGAGGTCCCCTTCTGCAGGAGACCTCTGGGCACACTGTACTGCAAGTCCTGCCCCACGGAGCCTTCTCCTGCCTGCCCTACTGTCTCCTCTCTGAAACACACACCAGTAAGGCAACTGCGTTTTCACCACCTGCTCACGTCTGTCCTCTCCTGCCACCACCAACCAAGTTCCTCGGAGCAAGGAAGGCGTAAAAGTGCTGGCACACAGGACAGAAGGAACTGATAACTGTGTGATGAATAAATCAAGTAGATCGGCACCGAACGTAGCTGTGCATCTTGCTCTCAAAAAATGAAAACTTCCGGAGTCTGAAAGGCAAGGCCGGGGGTTGGGGGACGTCCTGATTGCTTGGCCACTCAACGTCTGTTTCTCCTTGGTTAGAGGACACCTCGGCACTCGCATGTCCTTGCAGGGCCTTCTCTTTCTCTGGAGATGGTACTTCCGGTGTGCAGCCTCTGTGCAGGAAGTGCTCCTTCCACTCTTGGGCAGGTACAGCCGGGCCACTCCCATCAGACGCTCGCTTCCCCTCCGCACCCCGCAGTCGCATCTCTGCAGCACCCGCTGGGCAGATCGCTCCTGCTAGGAGACCACCTCTCTGATTCTTCTGTCTTCACCGTGCAGTCCCTCCCTCATCCCACCCACATCCGGCCCTGGGTCTCCTTGCTCTGGTGAATCTTCTAAACCAGTAGTGTCCTCCCCCAGATTGTCTCTTTTTATAAAAAATATTTATTTATTTGGCACAGGGTCTTGCTACACAGCTGAGACTTGTAGCGATCCTCCTGTCTCAGCTCCTCAGCACTGGGATGATGGGATTATAGGTATGCACCACCATGCCCAGTTTCCGTTCTGGGGTTCTGGGGCCGGCATGGCCTATGGGGCTGGGGACCAAACCTGGGTCCTTGTGCTTGCTAAGTGGGCACTTAGACTGCTGAGCTATCT
This sequence comes from Myocastor coypus, assembly GCA_004027025.1. Lineage (NCBI taxonomy): Eukaryota > Metazoa > Chordata > Mammalia > Rodentia > Myocastoridae > Myocastor > Myocastor coypus. Next base: position 9,560 of record PVJA010040225.1, on the reverse strand, counting down.
TCCCAGTCTCCAGATTGTCTCTTTATTCAAGTTAACCAACAGCTTTTTTTGTTTTGTTTTTACTGCTACCCAAAGACTCGTGATACTACATGAAAAAAAAAAAATAATAATTCTGAGAGACATCTTTCAAACACGAATAAGCTCCATGCATTGGCTCAGAGGTGGATGGAAGCACTGGGGCCCCAGGCAGGAGCCGTGGTCAGATCCCGTCTTGGAAGAAGGAGCATGGCTGGAAGAGCAGAGAAGGAGAAGGTTCTAGGGCGAGGGAAGCAGTGCTGACACTTTAGGCCCCTTCACCCAAAGCCAGGCCCTCTGCTGGCCCTTCTTCAGGGGTCTTCGCCACCAGGCCAGATGCCCCACGATGAGAGCTTGGTCTTAGGGGAACTCAAGCAAGACTGAGATGTCAGGGTAGGCAAAGCACGAAAATCTCAGCGTAGGTCTGAGGCAATAAAGAGAAGAATGCGTGCCGTTGAATCTTCACACTCTGACTACGCACTCCTGTGACTCAGGACCAAAAGTGAGGCCAGAAATGCAATTGCGCAATAAGCACAAAGCTGAAAATAAAACAGAGACTGAATATTTGAAAACAGCAAACTAGTGTGAGGACATAGATTCAACTTTATATGTCTGCATGTTACCCCTTTCCGATCATGCTTGTCTTGAGCTACAGAAAATCCCAGTGACGATGCTCAATGTAGGTAACAGTTCTTTGACTTTTTCATTTGACAATTACTTGAAATAGGAAGTTTGACCACCCTAAGTTAAACTTTTCATTTTCACTAATCTATTCAGTTTCTCAAGACTTTTTCTGAAGCTATGCCTCCCCCTTTCCATTCCCTTCTGTACAGGAGTTTCAGCATCCACAAAGTCATGGAAAGAAAAACTAGAACGCATTTTGAAAATTGCAATTTTACTTGGTTAGAAGACACAGGCAACCCATCTGCTGAAAAGCATAAAATCCCATTTCTTACACCAATGTTTACATGTTTAGAGAGCATAAGTGTTCAAAGTGTTAGCAGGAAAGGAATCCCTTCCGTATTAAGAGTTGGAAGGGACAGATGTGGGTAGGAAAGCGATGCCCTAGGTCCTCTTTTCTTTGCTGCCCTTTGTTGAAGGTGGTATCTTTAAGACGATGTCTCCCAAAATGGCCCGATAAATTCATTTCTGTAGTGGTAAGTCTCCCAAAATGGCCCAATAAATTCATTTCTGTAGTGGTAAGGCAAGGCTGGCTCAACACATCCGGAGAGGTGAGTGGTTAAACCTGGGCAGGTGGCCAGCTGGAATCATTGAGGACTAGGTCTGAGCAAATACATGAGCAAAAAACACTGCAAGGGGAAAGAATCAGTAGCTGACTGCTCCTGGAGCACAGTGGATGTTCCCAGCATCAGCAGCAAGTGTCACGGGCACCCACATGGCTGCTCGGCAAGTCTCCGAGAGTCGTGAGGTGCAGCACGGAGGCCGGCGGGGATCTCCCGCTCTGCACCTCGCGGCTCACAGCTGCCTTAGAACGGCAACTTCATTCTCTGTGAGTCGCCCCTGTTTCGGACTGCAAAGACTCTACAGGTTTGTTCTCGTTACTGCCTGCCAAGGCCTGTTCTCATCCATCCTTTGCCAAAGGCAGTTTTAGCCACAGATCTTATGGGAAGGCTTTCCGTGTTGCCCGAAAACAATGTGAGAAAGGCTAAGCCCCTGGCAAAGCCACTGGTGTCCCTGCACGTTCCCCAGGGTCCTGCCCAGTGGCCTTGGACTTGCGCAGAGAATCCGGGAAGGGGAGCTTCCCCCACTTTATCACCCTCCCCTTTGCAGTGCAGTGAATACATATGGGTGTATCTGACCCTCCTGGACCTCAGTTCAAATCCTGGCTCTGACCTGGGGACAGATTTGGGGACTGTCTGCTTACATAGATTGTGCCATTTGCAATGTGAGCATCACGATGGTGCCAGCCCACTATATTTTAATTTCTTAATATTGACAATCAATATTCTCATTGTGCAGCACAGGAAAAAAGACTTGAGGAATTGTAGAAATCCTTTGGCCCTACTGTCTCACCTACTTCTAAAGGAAGCTGCAGTGCAGAGAAGTCAAACGACCTACTCTCCAGGGGTCACTACCAAGCAGCTGAGCAGCAGGATCCTGCCAAGTAGATCCCGTATTTCTGGGCAGCCAGCACAGAGGGCATGGCACTGTGTCACAGCGCGAGGAGGCTAGGACCACAGGTGACTTACTGGACACATTTTATTTAATGTGGATGCTTCAGCCCCCCTGTGGCCCACGTGTCAGATGGTCCCTTTCTGTGTGCCAGCTCTTTGTTACCACACTCGGGAGCACAGTGACCTCTAATCATTCACTTTCCCTACCACTACCAAAACCACCTAATCACCCTCCCACAAGTGGACATGATAGCCACATCACCCCCACAGGACCTGTTATGTAAGAGGCACACAAGAAGTATGCCCCAAGCATCATGATTCCTGAAACAACCTGTTCAATAATGAGTACCCCAGAGGAATCAACCTGGAGTTGTGGCCAGCGGCCATCAGAGAGAAGCCTGTGTCTCCTGAAGAAGGTTTCTCCAGGTAGCTCTCAGGTGCTCTGCACTCAAGCATCCACATCCTCAGAAGGCCTGGTGCAAGACACCTGGCACCAGGGGACACAGGCAAACACCAGCTACAGATTTGCAACAACCTTGAGAAGTCACCCAGTACAGCATGGCAATTTTTAAATGCCACAGTGTTTCCTATGAAGTACATTTTTCAATAATTGCAGGGTCTTTATACAGCTTTAAATATCAGTTCAAAAATGGCATACTGAGACAAGTTACAATTCATTATAAAAGGCACACATAATAAGTCACAAATACTTCAAATGTATTTTACACAATTGTTAAACTGTTAGTGAGACAGAAATAGATTTTTATGATAGCCACTGGGGTATGGGTCAAGCCTCTTTTCCACAGAAGACAGGTTACTGTCTTAATATTTATAAAGGTACATAATACACTGAGTGAAAGAGAAAAAAGTCAGCTCTTCTTGGTCCAGAGTTTTGTGCTCAGAGAAGGTTCCTGAGCTAAAAGCAAAGGCGTTATGCAGTCACTAATGAATACAAGTCTAATTATCTACGAAGTTTTATTCATATGCTTGAGTAGTTAAGAAAATGTGGGAATTATCAGCTCAATAGCTGGGTGGCAATGGCAGCGAAGCACCTGATATGCAATTCTGGCCTGAACAGGAGGAAGGGCACACAAGTCCTGACAGAGAAAGGCAGGGCCCGTGACGGTCATCACTACCCCTAGAGCAGCACTGGGGTCCATACATCCATGGCAAGGGCCAAGGCCTGGTTCTCTAGAATGGCTAAACCTGCTGTTGTATCATCCAAGCAAAAGGAAAAGAATTCTGACTTTAGGCAGAAGAATCATTCCAAGCTCCCCCCAGTGTACGTACTGGATGCTGAAATAGAAAGTTACATGGACTCCTAACACTACTTTCTTTTTTTTTATTGCAAAGAAGAAAAGCAAAAACTAGAATAAATAACAAGAGCAAAGACAGAAACAAAACAATATGAGACAGCACTCATGGTGCAGAATATCAGAACAAGAATGAAATATTAGCAGTGGTCATTCATTTCTAAAACTCACTTGTTTTAGAAAAATAGAAAACCATCCCCAATTAATCTCCTATTTGTCTACAAACTTCTTGCCACTGCTACACACAAAGTACAGAAAGAACAACTCCTATGGGTTACCTGGTTTGAGAGTCTCCATTTTTGCAACAACCTGTGCTGTTTCAGAAATGTATTTTGATAAACAGAGAAGGCAGCCACCCACCTGGCACTGAGAAGCCATCCACATCAGAAAGAATTTCACAGTTATAAAGGGCAGTCGGGGACACCTTCATGTACATCTCAGTACAAAGCTAGACAACCGAATTCTTACATTTATAGGCAAAATCTGTGTTCCTGGCAAATTAATAGATGCATCTAAGATCACATTGTCTTGTCTAGAGGAACCAAGACCTCAAATGCAACCTCATCCTCATCCTACCGCAGGTGACATCTTTTATGGACCATGGACACGCAACCTCTCTGGGACCTGCAGGAAGGACAGATTGTTTTTATAGGCAGCACAACACTGAGAGCTATGGCATCCTCTTCACAGAGAAAAGGGTCTAAGAACTTAGCAGGCCAAAAGAAGAACTCCATACAAGAGTTTTAGGGATGCTCCCCACACTCCACACTGAACTGACTGCGCCCCAACCATTTTGATCAAGGTGAATCCTACTCGTGCTACTTTAACATTGAGAAACGACTTTGTGTTTATTTCCTCTTTAAATTTCATTCAAAAGGAACAAAATGTCTACTTAAAATTTTAATCTAAAATATTTGGGGAGAAAGCTCAGTAGAATAAGTGCTTATTTGGCAAGCACAGGGTCCTGAGTTCAATCCCCGGTACCAAAATATATATATATATATATATAAGTAAAACATAAAATAGTGTAAGGACAGAATTCCTGCTTGTGCATTATACCCACATAATCACAAATAATCATATAACTACAGAACACTGTGCATGTTTAAACTTTTTAAAATTTATTAAAATGGGGAGAGCAATGGCAGCAATAGGTATAATTAATACCACCTCAAAATGTTGCCTTTGCTTTGAATACCTGTATCGCATTTTTTTTCTCTCATTTTGTGAAGCGGTTCAGGAAGTCCTCTTCTGTGTATTTAGTGGATTCCACAGCTGCCTTAATAATCTGGATCAGCTGAGAGTGTTCACCTTTCATGTTCCCTTGGACTTTGGGGGACAGCCAGGAGTCCTACGGTGCCAGGTCCAGTGACTCCGGTCAATGAGGCCATGCAGGCATGTTCTCAGGAGGCTGCTTTCCACTGAATGACAGCCGGTAGGAGCATCATGGTGTTTTTCATCACAACTTGTAAAGACTCTCATGAAAGAAGATGCCCAGAACTGCTTCAGAAAGTAGCAAGAAAAGTGGGATAAATGTGTCAAAGTGAGCAGGAGAATGACAATGTGCCTTTTACTGTAACATGCCACACTGCCAGGTGTGGTAGCACACACCTGTAATCCCAGAACTTGAGAAGCTGGGGCAGGAGAATTGCTGAGTTAGAGGCCAACCCAGGCTACAAAGTGAGTTGAAGGCCAGCCTGACCTGCATAGCAAGACCCTGTCTCAAAACAACAACAAAGCCTATATATATATTGGTCAGCCCTAATAGTGTATAAAATGAGGACAAAGTTCACTTTAAGCTATGACAGCAACTATATATGAATGTGTATATGTGTGTTCCTCCAGGAATAACTTTATACAGTAGAGCTTATTATACTCATTGAATAGATAAGGAAACAATGAAGAAAGATTTTAAAAGTTACTTGATATGGCCCAACTTGTATGCAGCAGAGTTCAACTTTAAACAATGGTCTATAACACCAAAGAACTTCATTTTAGTAACCTCTATGTTATGCTAACATATATTGATTAAGTATGTCTGCCAACTATTTTATTTAAGTAATCAAAGTACATGTTTTTACCACATGAATCTGTATACTATAAGGATTTTTTTGTTCTAACTAAAGAAGATTAAGGTATAAGTTTAGGTTGTTATATTAAATCAGAGAAAAGAAGAAAATTCTTTGTAAAAGTGTCTCTAACTCTCCTTTTTAACCTCCAGCTCCCTTCTGGTTTCTGTTTAGTGCTTCACAATGGACACAAGTATCGCTGTTAATTTCACAATCACTCACATGTAGAAGGTACACAGAATAACTTGGTGCTGTTTGGGATGTTATTTTCCTACACTAAAACAGCCTGAAACTCAAATTAAAAGAAGCATAAATACCAGTAACTTTGAAAATAATTTTTTTCTTAAAATCTCTCCTACACACAGAAGTGAATAACCTAAAAGATTAGCACTTTATAGGAACGTGAAGAAATTCTACAGGTGTGTCTTAGTTACTCTTCTCTCATTGCTGGGACAAATGCCTGACACTCAAAATGAGGTAAGGAAAGGTTTATTTAGCTCACAGTGATTGGAGGTTTCATAGTTTAAAGCAGCCTGAATTACATAGCAAGACCTCAAGACACTGCGTGGCTGTGTCCAGGATGATCTGCTCCATACCTCCAAGAGAAGCAACCAGGCCTTGGGTGAGTCATATGCCATCAGTTTAATGGTTTGCACTTCTCTGGCCTCGTTCCTCAAGCCGTGCACTTGACAGCCCCATGATTTACTTGAGGCTTTAAAGGGACAACTAGATACAAACCATAACAAGGTGGAAAGAGCATTAGTAGTGGCCAGGGCCTTGACCCTACCACCTTGAACCACTGCTACTTGGCAAGCAGGTATGAATTACGAAGGATTAAGGGCAAGAAACTAGACAGGTCTATAATGTACTTCTTCCTGATGAAAAAAGGGAGCATGTGAGAAGTGTTAAATAAATTAAGTTTCACATAAAATACTAAAAGGAAAATAATAAGAGAATGGCAAAAAGGTACATACATTAGACTCCTGGTCAAGTCCAATGAGAACGTGAACCTCAAACTGAGTATGAATGCTCAGCACCCCCTAGTGGCTGGCACAACTTATTATATCATTATCAGAAGTATGTGTGAAACATTGCTTCATTAACTAATCTCTAGATAAAACTTACTTCTAACCACTCACAATGGCCTGAGAGGATATGCATCTTAGTTCTACCTGACTAGAATGTAGTTACATTCTGTTTGTCCAAGACAAACGTATCTAAAACAGGGGGAAATGATGGCAGCAACAGGTGTAGACCTGGTGACCTTACATGAGTGTTCCCCTGTGGATATCACCAGCTCTAGAACTTCTTCTAAAGTGTGTTGCATCTACAAAGGTCAAATCCATACTCATCTTAGCACCTCCATAATCATCCACCGCTGAACATATTTTATTATTTCCAAAAGAGTAATGTCATAAAATGAGGGATGTTTATTGCATTTGATGTTGACACCCCATGGACTCTGTCCATGATAAGTTTGCAATTGGCTGTAATTGTCAAGCTTAATCGCTGGGATTGGCTCAGGAACTATCCAGGGACTGATGGGGCATATTTTTAACATGCCTGGTGGGTCACCAGTGGTGTGACCTTGGGTAATATGTCTAATTTCTGCCCTTTACTCTCTGTTTCCTACTCTGCTCCCCAGCTACTATGATCTAAGCAGCTTTGCTCCACCACCCCCTTCTGTCATAGTGTCTCTGCCTTGGACCAGGACATGTGGGCTAGAGCTCTTTAGAATGTGCATCCAATCTGTCCTCCTATCAGTTGTGAGTGTTGGCTATTGTGTCCCATAATGGGAATGCTGACTACACAGTACGAGACAAAACATTAGAGAGTGGCACATTGTATTTTTTAGAGGGAGAGATAATATATTTAATTGAAATAGATAAACTATTGGGTTACAAACATGCTAAGGAAAAACTAAGAAGAAATGCAACTGTTATGAGGACAAGGTGGGTCTTTCTTTTCTTTCTCTAAAATCAACTTTAAATATGAATAACAATGAAAATCAATTTTTAATAAAGACTTCAAGGAAGTGCAGAAGTGAGCACGCAGTAATGGAGGACCAGCCTGGATGGGGCAGTAGCAAGCACAGAAGGCCTGATATAAGCATGTCACTACGCAGGTTCAACAAAGGGTCTTATTGCTAAAACAAAGTGTGACGGGTGTAGAGGAGATGAATTCAATCTAGAAAAGTCAAGAAGGCTGCATTATTCCAATGCCCCTTTAGGAGCCTTGGCTTTTACTCATACTGCAGAATCACAGGGTTATCAGCAGCAAGTGGTAGGCTCTTACTGGGGCTCCAGCTGATTCTGGCTTCTGTGGTGAGAACAGATTTTGAAAGAGGCCATAGGGACAGAATAGGACATACGCAGAAAACTGGTCTGAAGTCTGCAACAGAGAGGGAGGGTGGTGCTGGCAGAAGGTTGATCCATAATGGCTTGGTGAAACTGGTGAAGTTCTGAGTATATTTTAAAGGTAAATCCAATATTTGGGATTAGGAAGAAGAATGGGGCAAAAGATTATACCAAGATTTTAGTCTGAATAACAAAGAATAGAGCTGTCATTGGCTGAGATGGAGGAGGCTGAGAAGGATCTGGTTCAGGGGAAATATTAAGAATGGAGGCCACGTTAATTATGGGTTCTCTATTGAGAACTCATACTTGTAGAGGCCAATGATAATGTATTTTTAACAGATTTGCATGCACTGCAAATTTGTATATACTACAAATTTCCAGACCAGCCCAAGTGCCCAGTAAAAAATACTGTTTCAGTACCATGGACAGCGCCCTGCATAGTGGTTAGTAAGCCACAGTGCATTCTCTCTAGAGAAAGATTAGTGGAACCCAATACATCAGTGCTAATGGACGCCCCTGTGTTACCACAGTCATTTTATTAGTTGTATCCATCAAATCATTATTACATCACATGGAATGAATGAGCTCAATGAATCTTTTGCTGCAGGCAATCACCATTTTCCCTATCTTTCTCTTTCTCAACTATATCCTCAAACATATTTATTTTCTGTCTTTAAGGAGATATTTTAGGAAATTTGTTCATATATTCTCTAGTGCGACACTCTTCATCCATTGTTCATATTCCAATTCCAATTGTCATGGTTTTCTCTTTTTGTAACAATTGCTACTTGAAAGGCAACCTACAATTATTACAAAACTCCATATCAAGGGAAACTCATTCAACACAGCAACCAAGCCAGCATGTGAGTGGGACCACCTGGGGCCCTCCAGAAACTCATTCAACCCAGCAACATGAGTGGAACCCAGCATGTGAGTGGAACTTCATCCATCAGACAGGCCCAGTGTGGAAAACTGCAGCAGAACTCCCTGCAGAGAGGCTAGAGACAAGACCCACTAAGTGGGTCCAGGAGCAGAACATCTTGCCAGAGTGGCAGAGCAAGTTCACCTCCAAGGGCTGCAGCAGGAACAAGTGGAGCTCAGCAGCCAAACCCAAGTCACATCCACCTGAATGAATTTGAGCTTGGTAGATCCAGATCAGGTGCTAAGGTAAGAACTCTATCAAAGCTCTACATCAAAGGTCAGAAGGCAGGGCTATATAAAATGACAAAGAGAAAGAGAAAAATGAACTCTCAGGCTCCAAGTCCACCTAGAACAAATACAGGAGACAATAGCATAGAAGAAATTGGAAATCACACACCTGAAATCTCTGAAAGAATAGCATCTGAAGTAAAGAAACAACTGCAGAAAGGCATAGAGGAAATCAGATCAGAAATAATTTCTGAAGTAAAAAAAAAGAAATGATAACTACAATGAAAGAAGTACTAAGGGCTTCTAAAGAAGACACTGACAAAAAATAGAGGAGGATAGAAAAATGATGAAATTCTTTAATGAGCAATATAGGAAAGTAATGGAATACATGAAACAGATTCAAAGTGCTATACAGTAAATTAAAACCTCAATCACTAGATGGCAAAACCATTCCAATGAAAGTCAAAATAGATTTTCAGACCTTAAAGAAACCATTTCAGCTAGTGAAAAAGTAATAAAATA
>PVJA010040224.1:0-18620 GCA_004027025.1 Myocastor coypus | reverse complement strand
AAACATTCAAGGAAAAACAAAATGTAAGAGGAAGACAACTGTTTAAACAAAAATAGAGGGCATAGAAATAAGAAATTACATAAGGTAGAATATTCTTTTATTCTAAGAAAATAATTTGTGCTACTTTATACCAATAAATGAGAAAACCTAAGACCAGCTGGTGGAGTGGTACCTGCCTATAATTCTAGCACCTGGCTGAGGCAGGAGGATCACAATTCCAGCCTCCGCCTGGACAATTTAGTGACTTAGTGATACTGGGTTCAAAATAAAAGGCTGGTGGGTTGGCCAGATAGTTCAGCTGACTAAAGCACCTGCCTAGCATTTGATCCCCAGCATGCTGTGCTGGCCCTGCGCCAGGGCAGGGCACACTGAGACTGTGGATTGAGACTGGGTGTGGTGACACCTGCCTGTAATCCCAGCACTTGGGAGGCTGAAAACAGGAGACTCACTATGAGTCCAATCTACGTAGTGAGGCCCTGTACACTCTGTATTAAATACATAAAAATAAAAATTAAAAAAATTTTTAAACACAAAGGGCTAGAGATGTAGCATGGTATGAAGGCCCTGGGTTCAATCCCCAATATTGCCAAAAAAAAAAAAAAAGTAAAATCAGTGACTACCCAGAGAGATACAGACTTCTAAAACATGCAAGAGGTAAACAGCTCAAGAAGGCCAACAATTTGCCAAAGACATGCCCCCAAGTGGGCACTGGACCTAGATGGTTTTCAGGTTTTTTTGTGGTACCAAACTTGGGACCCTGCGCTTCCTAGGCAGGAACTTATGTCACTGAGCTATCTCCTCAGCTGTAAGTTCAGTTCTAATAAACCTTCAATATAAAGTCTCAGAAACTAGACTCAGCATTGTAAGGGCTGAGAGTATTATTTACTACTCTAGCCTTAGTTCCTGACAGTACCTGGCACACAGGAAAAAAAACTTGACTTTAGAGTATTTCAATAAAACATTTTTATGTATAATATTCAAAGAAATTGGACATTTACAGAAATAAAACATCCTGGAGACGTGATTTTCAGAATTCCTTCAATACTTAAGTAAAATTTTACTAACCAAGACTTGCATTTTATCCTATAAAAACTTTCTAGGTGAACATTACTTCTTTAATTAAACTAAGAAAATATGTGGTATGCAGTCCTTTAAAACAAGGAACTAGGGCAGCCAAACGGCTCAGAAGACTAAAGCGCCTGCTTAGACAGGCACAGGAACCAGGGTTAGATCCCTGGAATGCCATGCTGGCCCCACTCAGCTCCCAGGGCACGCTGATAGCGGCTGAGACTGGGTGTGGTGGTGCACACCTGTAATCCCAGCGCTTGGGGGGCTGAACACAAGAGGATCACTACGAGTCCTATCTGTGTAGTGAGACTCTGTAGGCCCTATACCAGAGGTTCTCAACCTTTCTAATGCCAAGACCCCACAATACAGTTCCTCATGTTGCGGTGACCCCAAACCAAAAAATAATTTTGGTGGCTACTTCAAAACTGTAATTTTGCTAGTTATGATTTGGAATGGCTTTAGGGGACCCCTGGCTTTGGTTGTTCAACCCCCACCGGGGTCACGACCCACAGGTTGAGAACCACTGCCCTATACTAAAATACATTAAAAAACAAAACAAATAAAACAAGGAACTACATCATTTGGTGAATATAAAAACAAACTTCATGAGACAAACACTACGTATACCCAGTATAACTAAGAGGATTTGGGCTTTATTTACAAATTGTTTCACTGGAAAAGGAATTGGAGTTTATAAGTTGTTTTTGCTGATGAGAAAATGAATCTTGACAAAATTAATAATGGAAAATTGTGATACAAATCCAAAATAATTCAATTCCTGTATACCCTAAATGACATATTAAATGAAAACAAAATATTGAAAGTCTATCAATATGTAAGAAAAGGAGTCAACTGACCATATACTATAGAGAAGTTCATATTCTTTAGATTTCTTCACAGAATAATGAATTAATTTTCTAAAATAATGTTACCTACTCCTGGAGGTTAGCAAATAACATCACTACACATCCTATGTGTTTATTTCTCCTGTTGCTTTTATCATTGTGATACAATATAAAAGTTCCAGAGCTGGGCGTGGTGGCTCACGCCTGTAATCCCAGCACTTGGGAGGCTGAGGCAGGAGGATTGGTGCAAGTTCGAGACCATCCTGGGCTACCAAAGTGAGCTCAAGGCCTGCATGAACTGCATATCGAGACCTTCTCAAAAAGACAAAAAAAAAAAAAAAAGTTCCAACCCAATGCTTTATAGCGCTGCTTTCAAGCTCCTATTATAGATTAAAAAAATAAAGCTCTACATAAAAAGTTGATGCTTTTAAGGCTCAGTAACCAAAAAAATGTAACATCTGTCCCCATAAAAAGAATATGAAAGCAGAAGTTTTCTTTTGTGAACCAGCTTCATGGTACTCTGTTCTGTCCAGTTTTTTCAAGTATGAAAACTCCGAAGAGATATAGAAATGGATGGTGAATGGCTTCTAACCATTTTTTTTTTAAGCCAGAAGCCTTTCAAAATGGATCTAATTCTAGCTAATTCTCAGAAATTCACATGTTCTTCAAAAAATTTCAACTGGCGAGCTTTCACGCTGTAAGCTGTATATTTGTCACCCATGTGCTCCCGTAAACGGACCTATTTGGGAAACAAAAAGAAAATCAGTATGTAGTAGAAAAGAATTTATGCAATCTTAAAAAGGGGCCTTCTTCAGCATGATTCTGAAGCTGTTGACTATATAGGAAATACCAGTTGTCATGTTTAACAAAAACATAAAACTTTAAGCTTTAAATAAGTATAAAAGAACAAACTATAAACAGGAAACATACTTGCAACACATATAGAGTTCTGAAAATCCAATAATAATAGGGTACTGAAATTTATAAAACAAAATCCCAGATAACTCTGTAACATTTATGAAACAGTAATACAATTAGCTAATACCTACAGTTCAGCTTAACTAGTATCCAAAAAATTACTGTGTGCCAGGTATGGTAGTACATACCTATAATCTTAGTGTTTGGGAGGCTGAGACAAGAGGATCAAAGCTCAAGCCCAGCCTACGTAACTTAGTGATTAAGAAGACCTTCTCTCAAAAGAGGTGAGGACTGAACTCAGCGCAAAGGCTCTGGGTTTAATCCCCAGTACTGAAGGAATAAAGAAAAGCTTCATGACATTCAACACATATGTGTTTTGTTGTCGTTGTTTAGTTTTGTATTTAGTACAGGGTCTACACGATCTCACTACACAGATCGGTCTCGCAGTGATCCTCCTGTTTTCAGCCTCCCAAGCTCTGGGATTACAGGCATGCACACCATGCCCAGTCTTGAACACGTGTGTGTTCTTTTTTAAGTTTATTTATTTATTTTTTAATTTTAGCTGACTCAGCCCACCCTGAGGGTGGGTTTTGAGTTGCACGTGGTGCCAGGGATTGAACCACAGTCCCTGTATGCTTGCCTAAGCTTGCCTAAGCATAGGCTTTAGACCACTGAGCTGTCCTGCCAGCCCAACATCTATGTGTTCTTAAACGGGTCACTGCCTCCTGATCAGTGTATGCTGGACACCCTGACAGAAATAATAACCCTGGTCTATTCAAGAGAAAACAGAAAAATCTAAGCCAAGTGACATTCTAGAAAACATATGGTCTATTCATGTCAAAAACATCAAAATTATGAACTGTTCCAGATTGAGATATAACTAAATACAAAGTGTAATCCTGACTGATTCCATAATGCACAGGACAGCATGAAGGGCTCTGCAGACACCTCCTCAATGAAACTGGTGAGGGTCAATTTAAGAGCCAACCTTTTCAGGGATACAAATGGCACAGCATATGAAGTGACACTGAAGAAAAGCTACTAAAACCTGGTAAGCACAGTGAGGGTCATCGTTGTGCAAATCAAGACCAAGTGCCATCCTGGAGCTCAGTGACACAAACACAGAATGGGAAGTCAAGCGCACAGCCTGTTTGCCGGCAGCTCCCAGGCTGTCTTCCTGGAAAGTGGGACCTTAGCCTATTATTACCTGCTGCTGCCTGTGGCTAAGGTCTGGTTGCAGGAGAGTATAGCCAGGAAGGACAAGTCCTCTTCTTCTACCCAGGCTGTAGAGACCTGGCAGGTGTGTGTGTGTGTGTGTGTGTGTGTGTGTGTGCAGGCTCTGTCTTGGGTGTGACAGTGCTGAAAACAATAGGGTCCAATCTCTTTTACTGTAGACCACAAAGTATAGTCCCCACTAAGCAAAGCACAGCAACACCAGAGGCTCCCATCCCCACCTCCTTCCCCCCACCGAGTGCTCAGTTTTATTTTTTTCTATTTTAGAAAAGATAGGTCCTGGTGTGTTGCCTAAGATGGCCTCAGACTCCTGATCCTCCTGAGTAATTGCGACAAGCATGGGCCACCGCACCTGTCCTAGAGTGCACAGTTTCTGAAGTGAGAAAGTCACAAGCATGTCATTGTCCACACTGCTCCTTCCAAAGCCATCTCTGGCTCTAGTGATTGGAGCAGGTCATAAATCAGAATGCCAGTTGTCTTCCTAAATGAACTTTCTTTGGAACGGACCATAGAGAACCTAGGCTGGGTGCTCTCAAAGAGTAGAACTAACAGCGAAAGGCAAGTGAGAAGCATTTAATAGATTCACTGGTGTGCAGGCTGCACTGTAGTCTGGGCTAGCTTACTAGAGCAACCAAGAGCCTGGGAGGAGCTCCATGGAGTCAGAAAAAAAGGTCTCATGAGAATGATACTGTCAAAAGAGCCAACATTTGCCTGTTGTTATGTGCTCCTCTGTAACCCAGCACTTCAGGAAGCTGAGACAGACAGAGTGCCAGTTTGAGTCCAGCCTGGGCAAGAGTAACTTAGAGAGACCCTGCCTCAAAATTATAAAGACAGCATAGGACACAGTTCAGTGAGGAGACTCCAGTATGGAAAAACAATGATTACATCAGCCCTTGGCACAGTGTATACCCTAGAGCATTGTTGCAAACAACAGGACAATCAGGACATGAAAAGAAGTTAAAAGCTGAACAGTCTAGGAAAAGACCAGGCCTGCCCGACTGACCATCATTCCAGGGGCATTCCCTGGCTGCACTCACAGAGGGGCAACATCAGGGCCTAAATGCTGCCTTAGGGAATGAGGATGGATTGAATCCACTAAAATAATGCAGCCAGAACTAAACAAATAAGCAAATAAATGCAACACTGCCCCAGAGAGGCAGTGGCCAGTGGCCACAGTATATTATCTGAAAATGTCCGATTTCCAGTAGTTATCAAACATTAGCCGAGCATGGCGGTGCACTTGGGAGGCTGACGCAGGAAGATCACTGCAAGTTCAAGCCCAGACTGGACTACAAAGTGATCTCAGTGGGGCAGGGGATTGTCTTAGTTATTCTTCTCTCGTTGCTGAAACAAATACCCAACACTCAAAACAAAGAAAGGAAAGGTTTATTGAGCTTACAGTTGCTGGAGGTTTCTGCCCGTATTCGAGATTGGGACTCATTTGAGGGAGACCAGCGTAAGAGACAGAAAGAGCCTTCTCTCTCCTATTTTGTTGCTTTTGTGGCTCTCTCTTCTCTGGTTGCTTTTGCTGCCTTCCACTGCTGTGGTGTCTGCTAGGTGTCACCCTCCTTGGACCCAGCTGATTATTTTTTTCTTTTTCTGGGACCAGGGATTGAACTCAGGACCCTGTGCTTGCCAGGCAAGGGGTGTTCCACTGAGCTATCTCCCTGTCCCTCGGACCCAGCTGATTATGGATGAAACCTCTACAGACTATAGGCTAACTAAACCTGTCCTCCTTTAACTTTGGGTGTTGGGTACTTTGCCTCAACAGGAAAGAAAAGTAACTAAGATTTTATATATTACATATATATCCCATGGTAACCATAAAGAAAAGTTATAGAATATTCACGAAAGGAAATGAGAAGGAATTGAAATGTTTCATAATAAAATAATTACAGTAAGCACAAGACAATAATATAGGAAATAAAGAATAAAGGTCATAAGGCTCATAGAAAACAAACAGTAAATTGGAGATCCTCGTTATCAGTATTACTTTTTTAAAATCAATATTACTTTCAATATAAGTGGATGAAATGTTCCAATTAAAAGGGAGAGATTGGCAGAATGGAACAAAACATCAGATGCATGGAGCTGGAGAGATAACTCTGTAGCACAGGTGTTGGCCTGGCAAGTGCAAGGTTGAGAGTTCAAACCCTGGTCCTGGCTCCTGGGGGGGGGGGTAGCCCAAAAAACCAGCAGGTGCAACTTGAGGCTGCCAGTGATAGGCTCTATATCCAAAGACATAATTAGGTTGAAAGTGAAAACTGAAAAATATACTCCACACACAAATAGTGACCAAAACAGAGCAAACAAAATAGACTTGAAATTAAAAAGGACTGGGCCAGGGATATAGCTCAGTGGCACAAGTACCTGCTTAGCAAGTGCAAGGTCCTGAATTCAATTTCTGGTACCCCAAAACAGAAAAGAAAAAATTAAAAAAGACTACTAGTGTCAGGGTGTGGTGGTGCAGTCTATAATCCCCACCACTGGGGAGGCTGAGGCAGGAGCATCCTGTGAGTGCTGGGCCAGCCCAGGGAAGCATGGAAGCGGACCTCTGCAAGGGTTCCTAGGACCCTAGCCCCTCTTCTTCCTCTTCTTGTTGTTAGTTCTCAGCTGCCATGAGGTGAGGCACTTCCTCTACCACGTCCTACCAGCACCAGGTACTTCCTGCCACAGGCCCAAAGCCACAGACAAACTAGCCATTCAAAACCCAAAACCATAAGCCAAAATAAACCATTCCCATTTTTAGGTTGATGCCTTAGTCAAGATGCAGTTGACTAACATGAGACTTAATAAGCTAACTAGACCCAAGAAAAATACACACCAACCTCTTGCCCACAGGCATACATGGCCATTCTCTCTCTCTCTCTCTCTCTCCCTCCCTCCCTCCCTCCCTCTCTCTCTCTCTCTCTCTTGTTGGGGAGTATAGGGGGACTGGAGTTCGAACTCACAACCTTGAACTTGCCAGGCAGCCACCTGTGCCATGGAACTATCTCCCCAGCCCTATTACATGGCCATTCTCTGTGACAAGCCATACACTAGGATGCAATTTAGTCTCAGTAGATTTTGAAAGGATAGATAGCATTTTCTTCAACCACACAGGATGGAGTTAAGAATCAATAACAAAGAAAACCAGAAAATTGAAAAATTTGTGGAAAGTAAACATCATACTCAAAAACAATTAATGGGTCAAAGAGGAAGTCATGAAAAACTATGGACAGGGGCCAGCCAGATAGCTCAATAGACTAAAGCACTTGCTTAGGCAGAGCACAGTGGCTGGGGTTCAATCTGGTGAAAGGCTCTAGATCCAAAGACACAATTAGGTTGTGCCTGGTGTGATGTGCTGGCCTCACCCTTGGGCATCCTGAGGCAGTGATTGAGACTGGGCAAGGAGACGTGTGCACGTAATCCTAGAGCTTAGAGGGGCTGAAAACAGGGGAATCACTATGAGTCTGAACTGCCTACTGAGACCCTATACCAAATACATAATTAAAAAGGAAAAAAGAAAAAGAAAAGAAATGCACAAGTTCCTAGAAACAAAATTCTAACCAAAATTTGAGCTGGACACCTATAATCCCACCACTCAGGAGCATTGCCTTGAGTTTAAAATAGAAAATTTGAATAAAGCCATTATTAATTAAGAAACTGAATGAGTAATCAGCAGAGAGCTGAAGAGGAAAAAATACTTCCCGGCTCATGAGACGTGTATTGCTCGATCTTGTGACCAGGCAGCAACACTACAGGGAAAGAAAAACACACCTCTGCCCCTTGTGTACATTGCAGCCAAAGTCATCAACAAAATCCAGTTGACTGGGGCCTGGCGGGATGGCTCAGTGGTCTAGAGCGGCTGCTTGGGAAAGCTTGGGCGGCTTCAGGGACTGCGGTTCGACCCCTGGCACCACATGCTGCCCCAGCCCTGTCCTTGGGGCAGGCTGAGCTTACCATAAAAATGAGTTAATAAACAAACAAAGGTTCTGAAACAAGAAAAAAAAAAATTTAAAAATTCTAAAAAAAAGAAAAAATCCAGTTGACTGACACTGAGCAGCTTTCCCGAGCATCACTCAGGCAGTACACTTGTTCGTTTGTTTAGGTACTACCTCAAGGGCCACTCAGCCAGGTGTCACTCCAATCAGTTGATTCTTATTTGCACAAGGTACAAATTTGTACCTTGCTTTATATTGACTGTCATCTATCTATCTATCTATCTATCTATCTATCTATCTATCTATCTATCTATTGGTGGTACCAGGGATCGAACCCAGGACCTTGCGTTTGCCAAGCAAGCATTTATTCCACTGAGCTATCTCCCCGGCCCCTACTTTTTTACTTATAACATTGTGCTCATCTTTGATCTTTCTCTTTTGAGATAGGGTCTTGAACATCACCTTAGGCTAGCCTCAAACTATAGCAATCTTCCTGCCTTAGCCTCCTGAGTGCTGGGATTACAGATGTGCCATCACAGCCAGTTCTCCCCCCCCCCCAATTATGTATTTGGTACAGGGTCTCACTATGCAGCTTGGAGTTATAGTGATTCTCCTGTTTCCTGCCTCCCTAGAGCTGGGATAACAAGCATGTACCACCATGCCCAGACTTGGTGGACAGCTCTGTGTGCTCTGGGTGGGCCTGGCACAGTATGTGGGACTAGGGATCAAACCCTGGTCCCTGCATTTGCCGATGCAGGTGTTTAGTCCACTGAGCTGTCTCACCAGCCCTCACACTCAGTTCTTGATATTTGTTTCTAGTGGAATCCAGTAATAAGTTCTGGTTATTTTATTTATTTTATAAATACTTCATATTTATTTGCAAAACAAACCTATAATTTTATAGTACAAGCTATAAAACTCCTAAATGCACTGGATATAATTTTGTACTTTTCCTGAACTCAGTAGTGTTCTTTCACAATACAAAATGGACACATTGGGGACCCTGAAGTGGAGGAGGAAAGCAGTGCCAAAGGAGCTACCAAAGGAAGAGCTGAAAAGGGAGAAATGTTAGTGGGTCAGGGAGGAAACATCTGTGGTATGAAATGGAAAGACCGAAAAAGACACCTCCCTATTGCCAGCTATTCATAATACCAAAAGGATGCAATTTGTTTTTCTTGTTTCAGAACTTTTGTTTGTTTATTTATTTCTATTTTTTTTTTTATGGCCGGCTCAGCCTGCCCTGAGGGAAGGGCTGGCACAGCATGTGGTACCGGTGATTGAACCGTGGTCCCTGTAGCCGCCCAAGCTTTCCTAAGCAGGCGCTTTAGACCACTGAGCCATCCTGCCGGGCCCAAAGGATACAATTTGAAATTTAAAAAATGAAACTTAAAAAACCTCCAACACTGGTCAGGGATTACAATAATTCTATAGATGGTGTTGATAAGAATTGATCAGTATCGCCTGGGGCACAGCTCAGTGGCATGAGTGCCTGCCTGGTAAGTGCAAGGTCCCAAGCTCAATCACTGGTACCACAGAAAAAAAAAAAAAAGACTGGTCTCAAACAACAAAAATTGTATAGAGTCAGGGAGACAGCTCAGTAGAATAAAGCACTTTTCTGCTAAGTATAAGGTCCTGAGTTCAATCCCCGGTCCAGCAAAAAAAAAAAAGAATTAACCAGTATCTAACAAGCTCTCCTATCATCGACTGCAATCAATTTTTTTTGCTAGACCAGGGTTCAAACTCATGACCTTGCACTTGCCAGGCCGGCACTTGTGCCATGGAGCTATCTCCCTGGTTCCCCTATCATCAAAAAGGGAAAAAATATTGTTATAAAATATGCATGTAGGCTGGGAAGATAGCGCAGGAGGTATAAGTGCCTGCCTGGCAAGCACAAGGACCTCGGTTTGATCCCCTGTACCACATGAGGAGCCGACCTGGGAATCCCAGGAGCACCATGCTGCCCACCAAAATGAGGCATGGTAGTGCACACCAGCATTGGGGAGGCTGAGACAGGAGGATCACGAGGAGTTTCAGCTGCATAGCAAGATCTGAGCTTTAACATGTGTAAATATCGTATAGTCTCCCTAATATAAGAACTCTAATTTTTTTCTTTCCTTACCAATATCAATTGGAAGGTGTGTCATGTCCACACCCTGTGCTCTGTATAACTATTGTGAGGACAATATGCAGTGTGTCAAATGTTAAAGAAAAAAGTAATATTTATTGAAAGTGTTAATGTTTAATTGTTTGATCAATCTTATATACCTATATCTATTAATCTGAACTGATCCAATGATGAAAATATGTAATATAACCAATGTTAAATTTAAAATAAATAAATAAATATTTTGAATTTAAAAAAGACCTGAGCTGTATAGCGAGACCCTGTACCAAATAAAGAAAAGATTAAATAAGAAATTAAATACGTATGTACTTCTTTTAAAAAAATATTTATTTATTTATTCTTGTTTCAGAACTTTTGTTTGTTTATTTATTTTTATGGCCGGCTTAACCTGCCCTGAGGGCAGGGCTGGTGCAGCATGTGGTGCCGGGGATCGAACCGCGGTCCCTGCAGCCGCCTAAGCTTTCCTAAGCAGGTGCTTTAGACCACTGAGCCATCCTTCCGGGCCCTATGTATGTACTTCTGAACCAAACAAAAATGAAACTCATTTGTTGTGTACTCAAAACATAGGAATTAAAAATGTCATTTACAATTTAGATTAGGTCTAATAGACCAATTAATGAAAAGTAATGCCCTCCAGGACGTCCATCATCGATGTCTTCACCATTGCGTTTAGTAGGTGGATGCTTCAGTGAAACTGCACAGCCCACAGCCAAAAAGAAAAGGCCAACAGGATAGTGCAAAGTGTGCTGTTCAAAGACAGATATTATTGCAGAAACAATTTGGAAGGAGACCACACACTACTGTCCATTACAATCTGCATCCTGTACTAAATGTTTTATGATACACCATTCACAGAGAAATTTGATTAAATTCTCATTTTTATATTTCCTGTTATATTACTTATAAAAATGTAATCCTAAGAGCCAGTGAGATAGCTAAGCAGACTAAGTGCCTCCTTAGGCAAGCACAGGTACTGGGGTTCAATCCCTGGCATCACATGCCACCCTGCCCCACCCCTGGGCATGCTAAGCCAGCTTCTGGGCCACTGAGACAGGGGTGGGGGTGGCAGTGCATGCCTGAAATCCCAGCACTGGGGAGTCTGAAAACAAGAGAATCAGTACAAGTCTGAGCTGTGTAGTGAGACCCTGTACCAAATAAATAAAAAATAAAATCCTGTATTTAAATAATTGGACTGATATTGATCTGAAATTTTTTGATGCAGTATCCTTGTTTGCTTTTAGTGTCAGGGTTGTGCTGCACTTGGAGAATGAGTTGGAAAGTAATCCCTCTTAAAGATTTTGGAATAAATTTCATCATATTGGTGTTATATCTTTCTTGGATGGCTGGACGCACTCACCAGCATATCCATCTGAGCCTAAAGTTTTCCTTGTAGACAAACTTTACTTTTTCTAGATGGTACATTTAGGCTTCACATAACTGCTCAATAAACTCAAAAGATGAAAATAAAAGGTGATGCCAGGGACTGGTGAAAGCAGGAAATGATGAATTATATCCAAATATACAGTGAAATTTAAATAGTGAAATGATTTTTTTTTTCTTTTTTTTTGTAGTACAAGGGATTGAATTCAGGACCTTGCACTTGCAAGCACTTATTCCACTCAGCTATCTCTTTGGCCCAGTAAAATAATGTTTAATTTTTTATTTTATTTTATGTATTTTAGTACAGGGTCTAAAGGGTCTTACTACACAGATCAGACCCATAGTGATCTTGTTTTCAGCCTCCCAAGTGCTAGTACTACAGGCATGCATTAGCATGGCTAGTCTCAGCTGCCATCTCAGCATGCCCAGGGGTGGGGCCAGCACAGCACACCAGGTTTCAAACCCCAGTTCCTGCACCTGTCTAAGCAGGTGCTTTAGTCCGCTGAGTTGTTTTGTTTGTTTGTTTGTTTGTAGCAAAGGGTCTACAAACAGGGTGTTCAGGGTCTCACTACTAGATCGGACTCGTCATGATCGGCCTGTTTACAGCCTCCTGAGAGCTGGGATTACAGGCATCCACCACCACGCCCAGTCTCAACTGCTGTCTCAGTGTGCCCCTGGGACAGGGCCAGCGTGGCAGGCCCAGGGATTGAACCGCCAGGCCCCTGTGCCTGCTTGCAGGCGCTTTAATCCGCTGAGCTATTTAGTCCCATTAAGCTATTTGTAAATAGTAAAATTTGTTACAATAAAGGGGGTTAGCGAGATAGCTCAGTGGTCTAAAGCACCTGCTGAGGCAAACTTAGGCAACCACAGGGACTGTGGTTCGATCCCCGGCACCACATGCCATGCCAGCCCCACCCCCAGAGCAGGCTGAGCCAGCCAAAAAATAAATAAATGAAGTAAAAAAAAAAAAAAGTATATTGTCACCAATGTCCTCAAAACACTTCCCCTAGCATCAAACACATTTAACCCACTGTTCTTGTCACTTTTTGAAACAATTATGGAAATCTTTCATGTCTTAATGAGGAACGATCAAAATTATGGTGAAGCTGGGTTTAGCAGTGCCTACTTATATTCCCAGCACTCAGGAGGCTGAGGCAAAAGGAATGCTGTGAATTTGGGACCAACTTTGGCTACACAGTGATATCTAGACCAGCCTGAACCACACAGAGATCCTTTCTTAAAACAAGTGAAACAGTATAGTGACTGCTGCTGCCTAGTGCCATCCAATGGGAAGGTGGGCTCAGAAAAGCATTACAGTGTGTCCTCGGCAAATTTATTCCCTGGATTTGCCACCATGCACCTTCTGGCTCTTCCCCAGAAGTTAAATGTTTTGAACTGATGCAGGACATTGAGGCAGCTACCATAGTTCACCTAAAGACATTCATGAAAAGGATTTCTAGAATTGCTTCAGGAAGTGGCAAGAAAATGGGATAAATATGTTCAATGTGAATGGAGTTTTTTAAAAAGCATTAATAGGAATGCGTATTTTATTGGAATAATTTTCTTAAAAAATAAACGTTTAGGGTCTGGGGAGATAGCTCCATGGCACAAGTGTCTGCCTGGCAAGTATAAGGTCATGAGTTCAAACCCCAGTCCTGCCAAAAAAATAAAAAATAAGAAGAGATAGCTCAGCAGACCAATCACCTCTATAGGCAAACACTGAGAGGGAGATTGCAATGGGGTGTGAGCCTGTAATCCTAGCACTTGGGAGGCTGAAAACAGGAGAATCACTATGAGTCTAATCTACATAGTAAGACCCTATAGACCCTGTCCTAAATACAGAAAAAAAAAAAAAATGAAAAAGTTTATTTAGAAGGTGGGTAATAGCTATGCAATTATGTGAATGCACTTAATGCCAGTAAACTTAAAAATGGCTAATGTGGTACATTTTAAATTATGTATAATTTACTATAATTTTTAAATGTATATTTTGGTGAGTTTATAAGCAATGAAATATATTTGCCAACAACAGAGCTGCATTAGGCTAAGGAAGCGACTGGAGATGGCCGGTTACATCCACAGGAATAAATGAATGAAGGATCAAGAAATTATAAGCAAGAAAGTCACAATAACCAAAGTTGCACATTTGCTTCCTTTTTTCAACTTTGTAACAAGATGTAGCTGCAGCTGGGTGTGGTAATTACATTCTGTAATCCTAGAATTCCGGGAAACTGAGGCAGGAGGGTTGCAAGTTTTAGCTTTTGTGAGATCTCGTGAGAAGCAAGCTACTAAAACTGACTCAAGAAGCAAAAGACAAACTGAACATAACACAATGCTGAAATCACTGTCAATAAAAATTACCACAAAGTTAAGCCCATGCTCAGATGCCACCACAGTGAGGCCCACAGACCATTTTATTTTATTTTATTTTTTGTCTTTTTGAAACAGGGTCTCGCTATGCAGTTCAGGCTGGCCTTGAGCTCATTTTTGTAGCTCAGGCTGGTCTCAAACTTGCACCGATCCTCCTGCACCACAGACCATTTTAAAAAGAATTAACACTATTTCTTCACTAACTTCCAAGAATTAGAAGATCAGGCGATACTCTGTAATTCATTCTGTGAAGCCAGCATTATCCTGATTATAGAATGAGATAAAAACACAGAACAAGTGGCTCACGCCTGTAATCCCACCACTCGGGAGGCTGAGGCAGGAGGACTGGTGCAAGTTTGAGACCAGCCTGGGCTACAAAACTGAGCTCAAGGCCAGCCTCAAGTGCATAGCAAGACCCTGTCTCAAAAAGACAAAAAAAAAAAAAAAAAAACCACAGAACAAGAAAACTAATGACCAATTATCTGATGAGTATGAATATGAAATCCTGAGCAAAATACTAAAAATTTGAGTCTGGCAAAACATAAAGAGCATACATCATGACCAAAGGGGAATTCTCTCAGAAATGTAAGGCTGGCCACCAAAAATCAATTAATGTAACATACCACACAAATAAAATTAAAAACAAAAGCCACCATCACAAAAATATAAATAAAGCATTTGAAATAAGAATGTAGAACTTTTTACACTGCTGATACTAATGTAAGATAACATAAATGCTTTGCAAAATAGTCTGAAATTTCATCAACTATTTACATGTAGTTACTAAATCACCCAGCAATTCCACTCCTAGATATATATCCAGTACAAAGCTCACAAAAACTTCCATGAGGGCCAGCGAGATGGCTCAGTGGTGTAAAGCACCTGTGGAGGAAACTTAAGACCAGCACTTCGACCACTCCTCGATCCCTGGCACCACATGCTGCGCACCCCCACCCCAGGGTGGGCTGAGCCGGCCATAACACAAACAAATAAATAAATGAGGTTTAAGAGAAATAAATTAAAAAATCTTAAAAAAAAAACCTTCCATGAGTGTTCGCAGCAGCATTATTCCTGCGAAGAAGGAAAAGCCCCTCAAATATCCATGAGTTGATGAATAAACAAAATCTGTACAATTAAATACTATTTGGCCACTCCCAGGCGTGGTGGTGCATGCCTGTAATCCCAGCACTCCGGAGGCTAAGGCAGGAGGATCAGTGCAAGTTCGAGACCAGCCTGGACTACAAAAGTGAGCTCAAGGCAAGCCTGAACTGCATAGCAAGACCCTGTCTCAAAAGGACAAAAACAAAAACAAAAACAAAACAAAACAAAAAAACTATTTGGCCACATAAAGGAATAAAGTATAGATACAAGCAAGCTACAATATGCGTGAACCCTGAAAACATTATGCTAAGTCAAAAGAAGCAAAAACAAGACATTACATTTTCTTTAAAGACTCTATGTAAAGCAATGTCCAAAACAGGCAAATCTGCAGAGGGCAGGAAATCCCTGTCACTGTTTAGGGATAGACAATTTAGGAGACAATGGGAATGAATGCTAACAGGTACAGGGTTTTTCTGGGAGGTTAGTGAAAATGTTCTAATGTTGTGCTGATAATTGGACAATTCTATGAACACATTAAAAACTACTGAGGGGGCCCAGCAGGATGGCTCAGTGGTCTAAAGCGCCTGCTTAGGAAAGCTTGGGCGGCTGCAGGGACCGCGGTTCAATCCCCGGCACCACATGCTGCGCCAGCCCTGCCCTCAGGGCAGGCTGAGCCAGCCATAAAAATAAAAATAAATAAACAAACAAAAGTTGTGAAACAAGAAAAAAAAAATTAAATAAAAAAATAAAAACTACTGAGGGCCAGGGAGAGGGCTCAGTAGAATAAGCGATTGCTTTGCAAGTGTAGGGTCCTGAGTTGAATCCCTGGTACTGAAAACAAAACAAAACAAAAAACCCTACTGAAACATCCCAGTTAAATGGGCATATTGTATGGTATGTGAATTATATTTCCCCAAGACGCTAAAAAACTAACAAATAGCAGCACACTATTTTTTTTTTTAATTTTATTTAGTTATTTTTTTCTTGTTTCAGAACCTTTGTTTGTTTATTCACTCATTTTTTTTTATGGCTGGCTCAGCCTGCTCTGAGGGCAGGGCTGGCGCAACATGTGGTGCCCGGGATCGAACTGCAGTCCCTGAAGCCTCCCAAGCTTTCCCAAGCAGGGGCTTGAGACCACTGAGCCATCCTGCCGGGCCCAGCAGCACACTATTAAGACACTCACCTCTCTCTCCATCTCATCCTCCTCTTCTAAAAGCTCATACACCTGCTCCAAAAGTTGGACTCCCAGGCCCTGGATGACGTCAGCTCTCAGGACTTCAAGTATTCTCCTGATCTTTTCAGAACCTGGCATGACAGCTAAAAAGTAGTAACAAAAAAGGGGAAAACAAATGTTTTCACCAACTCTGAAGAAAAGCATAATATTCTTTTTTTTTTTTTTTTTTTTTTTTAATTTAAAACTTCATTTATTTTATGGCCAGCTCAGCCTGCCCTGGAGGTGGGGCTGGTGCAGCATATGGTGCCAGGGATCAAACCGTGGTCCCTGTGATTGCCTAAGCTTGCCTAAGCAGGCGCTTTAGACCGCTGAGCTATCTCACCAGCCCTAGCATAATATTCTCTTAAAAGCATTTTTAAAAAAATCTTGGGCCAGCCAGATAGTTCAACAGTCTAAAACTCCTTTTAGGCAAGCTTAGGCAGGCACATGGGACCCCAGTTCTATGCCCAGGACCACATGCCACTCGATCCCCACCCTCAGGGCAGGCTAAGCCAGCAAATCAATCAATGAATCTTGATAGGTTTGATTTAATGATATACATTATGTTTGGTATGCATTTTTTAAAATTTATCATGGGATCTTTTTTTTTTTTTTTTTTTTTTGCAGTGCATGGTAGACAAGTACTTTTATCATTGAGCTACATCTGTAGTCTAATTTTTTTTGTCTTTTTGAGGCGGGGTCTCACTATGCAGTTCAGGCTGGCCTTGGGCTCACTTTTGTAGCCCAGCCTGGTTTTGAACTCACACTGATCCTCCTTCAGCCTCCCAAGTGCTGGGATTACAGGCATGCATCACCATGCCCGACCTTCAGTCTAATATTTAATGACTAAAACTTTTTGTTTTATATGAAGTTTCATGTCTCACTATCATTTCCTAAACTTAAATTATCTCTTAAAAAATAAAATCTAACTTAAAGAAAATCACCAAAAAAAGAAATCCCAATTGTGTATGCTATTTTAATAAGGTTAACTGGTTATTCACATTTACCTTTAAAAATAAATTTTCAAAAAAAATTTAAGGGGCCAGGGAGATAGCTCTGTGGCACAAGTGCCTGCCTGGCAAGTGCAAGTTTGTGAGTTCAAACCCCAGTCCTGCAAAAAAATAAAATAAAATAAGATAAATTTTCATGAAAAATATCAGAATATATCTGCTACGTAAAATAAGATTCATCTGTTATGGAAATAGCTAAATGAAATTTTTTTAAAAGAATTATTTTATTTATTTTTTTTCTTGTTTCAGAACTTTCATTTGTTTGTTTATTTATTTTTATGACCGGCTCAGCCTGCCCTGAGGGCAGGGCTGGCGCAGCATGTGGTGCCGGGGATCGAACCGCGGCCCCTGCAGCTGCCTAAGCTTTCCTAAGCAGGTGCTTTAGACCACTGAGCCATCCTGCCAGGCCCCGCTAAATGAAATTTTAAAATATTTACAGGCACTGGCTCCTAATAAACACATGTTGTAGACTGCTGTAAAAGACTAAACTGATCACCTGAAGGCAGCTCTTTTAAACCAAGTTCCTCTGACTTTTCTGCAACTTTTCCATGAAGCACCAGCGTGTCCCGATACTTTCGATGAAGTCGGAATTCTGGCCCTGGAGCTGGTGCTGAGAGATCTTCACAGCTCTCTTTTGGGTCCAGTTTAAGGGTTTGAGTCATCAATTGCATCAAGTCGCTCATTTCATTTGTATGAGTTTTCCTGAAAAAAATTTTTTTTTCTTCCTGTTTTTCTGTTAGCTTCATGACAATTCTTTATTTAAAATCAGATGCAGGGTTGGTGAGGAGCTCACCAGAAGAGGGCCTGCATGGACAGGGCCGGGGTTTGATGCCCCACACATGTGCACACAGACTGTGGAATGCTGCTTGCAAATGTCCACACAAGCTCCTAAAGACTAATACACACACAAAAATTATAGATACTATGCAAAATACCAAATCAACTGTGCCACGCCATCCCCACCCTCAGGGCAGGCTGAGCCAGCAGCCTCAAGGTAATGGAGAACAGAAAGATCTGGAAGTAAATTTGAGAACAGAGTCAACACTTTTTAGCCCAAAGGAAGGCCACAGATAACTCAAAGTACAAGAAAAACCTACAGTATGGCTGGTCTGCAGAACCAAAAGATAGTGTGCAGGACAACTATTGCCAACAGAAAGTGAGAAAGAGATCTTGGAAAAGAGTGGGCCTAACATAAGCTGCCCCAGATTCTTGGTATATATTCTGCCCAACCACTCCAAGTAATTTAACAACATCCAAATACAAAACTCAAAATTATTTAACAAGCCGGGCATGGTGGCGCACACCTGTAATCCCAGCACTTGGGAGGATGAGGCAGGAGGATCGGTGTGAGTTCGAGACCAGCCTGGGCTACAAAAGTGAGCTCAAGGCCAGCCTGAACTGCATACTGAGACCCTGTCTCAAAAAAAAAAAAAA